>JBAGKO010022671.1:0-11025 GCA_037177275.1 Acacia concinna | reverse complement strand
TTTAAAATAATTTTTTTATTTAAAAATAAGTAAGAGATGTGTAACTAAGGGGAATAAAATGGTCAATATTGGTGTAATAATCATAGACAAAGTAAGTTTTGGCTAATTTCTAGAATGAGACTGGCGGCAGTCTTATTGTATGTCAGTTTTTCTTAGGCAAATTATGTCCAAAAATCATGAAAATTTTCAGTCTAAAAATAGACATTTCTAGCTTTAGTTTGATATGTCATTTGCATAATTTGGATGTATATATTAAGAGATATGAATTTTTGAAATTTGTCCAGTGAAATTTGTCAGTTTCTAGAGCATTGTTCAAAGATGAAATTACTGGGAATTTTCTGATCCTAATTGAACCAAGATAGTATTTTTTCCCTAAAATTAGACTTAATAAGGGATATTTGACCTTTGGAATCACCTCAATTGGATATTTGTACAATTAGATATGAATTTTTAAAATTGGGTGAAAATTTTATCAAAAAATCCGAATTTAAAAAATATAATGGTATGGTTGTAATTTGTGGCCCAACGAAGCATAAAGATGGAAATAATGTATAAGAAAAATTGAGGAGTACACATAAATTATTTGGAGACTAATGACAGTCAGTTTGAAATTTTCTAAGACAGTTGATATACCAACTTTGTAGAAAATTTAACCAAATAATATTTTTTTCCTTTCTCTCTCTCCTCCCTAAAGTTGGAAAAGCCACAAAAGCTCCCATTTTAGCTTCAACTTTTGAAGCTACTTTTTAAACTTTTGGCTTCAGCCAACTTGTGCCATCCAAACACAAAAAATGTAATAAGCTACTTAGTTTATTAAAGCTAAGCCAAAAAAACTATAAAAGTCACTTATTTTGTGTTATCCAAATAGGCACTTAATTTGATCTAAAATTTCATGACTCATTAATGGTTTGTAGCTTTCTTTTTGATTTTTTTTCACTGTTTCGTCCCCTTGCTATGTGTTGGAGAGGGTATAGGATAAAATGGAAGGACAGGGAAGAAGAGAAGGAAATTAAATGCTATATAAGTAGAAGATAAGGTTACACTAATATAAGAATCTAAAAGACATCAAGTAAATTACACTAACGATGAAATATTTACAGAAGAACTAGAGAATCCCATGTGGTTGTGATTCCTTTTTATGTGAAAGTGAAGATTCCCTCTCTGTTAGTTTTCTGCAACTTTCCTCTATTGGTTTCTTGGCTTTTTCTCACATTTCTGTCATATTTCCATTCTGAATCCTCATATTGTTGCATTGTATCCCGGATGTGTTGTATATTTTGCGTATCATTATAATTTGTCTGAGCATTTTTACGATTTTAATATGGAGTTTAAGAAAATTTCCAATATGTTCAACAAAATGATGAGAATAATACATGTACGTGGAAACATGATTATATTCCTTACTGTTATTAGATATTTCATTGAAAAAGAGTACAAGCAGCCTAAGTAAAGAAAAAAAGAATGAGGCAAAAATAAAAAATTAAAATTTTACATCTAGGGACTCTGAGACCCAAAGGTACAAGCCCAAACATTGACATTGAAATTAGATGCAAATGAAACTTAAATTCACGAAAATGAAATCAATCTCAATTTGGTGGAAAGAGGAGCAGAATTCATTTCCTTGCTGAGGCACACATGGAAAGGAACTGGGGAAATGAACTACTTTAATTTATTACCAACTTTGTTCATCCTTGAAACTTCAAGACAAAATGAACATCACACGCTACACACTGGGCAAAAAAAAAAAGAGGTTTGGCTGACTTCTCTGTATTATAATATCACCGTCTCCTGAGGTAAGGAAAATATTTTCCTATAATAGTGATAAAGATGATGATATATATATATATATATATATATAAATATATATATAGAAAGTGTAGGAATTTGTGAGTGTTTCTTGTAAAAGAAAAAGGTAGATGTCATTGTTAATGTTGTGATGGTGATGACATTTGGCAATAAAAAGTATCATGAAGAAGGAAATGCTATGCAGAATCTAAGGAGCTAAGGTTATACTAAGAACTTGTTTGGTACGAGGGATTTGGAAGGTAGGGGAAGGGAGAGAAAATTTTATAAGTTGAATTTTAAAAAATTAAAGAAGTGGAGTTAAAAGTTTTAAATTATTTTTTTATATTTTTTATATTACATTTTCTCTTTATTAAAATTTTATAACCATACTTTTTCAATTTCTTTACATTCAACTGCTAAAATTTTTATTTTCCCTCCCCTCCCTTTACTAAACAACCCCTAAATATAGTAAATGCTATATACATATACATATGGCCTTACATGCATAGTACCTCCACTCCTTAATATAAAACATAGTTGACTAATTTATGGTAGAAACTAATTGAGCTAAATAAAAATTTTTGAAGTGTTTTTTTTAATACACAAAACTTTGAAGTATTTATATTTTAGTATTTTTCCCTAACCTAATTTGTGAGATTTAAAAACTAATATATAAGATAATGATACACATAAATATTTTAGATAGATCATATAAAACATGCTATAATGAAGCAATCTTTTTAATTTCTTTAATATATCTAAATTAGCCATGTCGTCTTATTGTACTACGGATTGGCAAAGGCACATAACTATTAGTACTGCCAAGGTTGATACAAGAAATTAAAGCACTGTAATAATGGTAGTGGGGAGGGGTCAATTATTTATCAGATGTAATGAGGTGTCTTCTTGAATTCCTTTCATATCTCCCCTCACATAATAATTTAAAAAATTGAGCACAATTAATGAAGTGAAGGCGACATGTTTCTACCTACAATAAATTTGCCACCTTCTTTGACCAGAAATTCTTATATAAATGGTCTCACTCTCTACCACTCTTTCTCAATCTTCGTCTCTCCATCCTCTCATCTAGACTTCCTGGGAGCCCTTCATATGCAAGCTTGGCCACATGTTGCTCGGCTGCTTTTTGTTTACAGGAAAAATTTTCCATAAGTATATGTCTTTATATATATATAGTCAACATTGCGTGTTGATGAAAAAGTCATACACTTCTGAAAGGAAAATTTCTACCAGAAAAGGAGCGAGCAAGATGTTGCAAAGATTGCTTATGAGGACATAATGACAGCGATGAAGGCCAGTAAGACGTGCCAGGTCGATTGTTGGCAAGGTTCGCAAACATTTGAAACCATTTATTTGGTACATATTGTGCTGTCTTTTTTCTGATTTATTTTATATATTCTTGACTGAACTTTTTGTCACTTGTAGCTATTAGTCACCAGCAGGTTAACAGTGGAGTCAGTACTCAGTAGTATTACGATTTTTATTTGAATTTGACTGTAATAAAACAGGACTATTAATGAAAAACAAACTTAATATCTGGTGTTTAAGAAAACGTGTGTAGCACATACACATAGACCAGAAGAAGCACCGTTGATTAGTTAAAATCTTACTTCATATACTTGCCTTTTGTTTACAGGAAATTTTTTTTCCAGAGTATATGTCTTAGCTTCATATATATATATATTATATAGTCAACGTTGCGTGTTGATGAAAAAGTCATGCACTTCTGAAAGGAAAATTTCTTCTGAAAGGTGAACAGAGTGGTAAGGTTCGTAAATACTTGAAACCATTTATTTGGTACATATTGTGCTGTCGAAAATTTCTGATTTATTTTAATTTATGTATTCTTGACTAAACTTTTTGTCACTTGTAGCTACTAGTGTAAAGGAGGCCGGGGATACCACACAGTACTTACTATTGCCCAAACAGACACATTAAAATAGATAACTATACTTTTTCTCTAATATATATACATCATTATTGCCCAGGTTTTCCAGATTAACAAAACAAGAAAAGAGAAACACTGTCTGTTTTGACTTCACCTTTCGCAATAAATTAAAGTGGAGTTATGCTATTTTGTTGAAAGGATTCTTAATAAATGCATACAGGAAATTAATCTAATAATGGTAGTGGGTTGGGATGTTAATACATGTCATATTTCTGAATTGAAGGAGGGAGGGATCATATATATGTGTAAGAGATCGAGTATGTGGTTGAAAAACTGAGACAGCACAATAGACAAAGGTTTCATTAGCATTAGCTATACAGAATTATTTATTTATGGATATTACGTTGGTGCTTCACTGGACAAGAAAATTTTTGTGTATGTGTGTATGTGGGGTACCTCTGAAGAAATTTAGCACCTTCAAATGAATGTTATAGTATATCGGTTAATTTTCGTGCTTCATCTTTTATATTGATATGCAATTATACTCTAATATAATTAGAGCCATCATGAACTCACGTTTTTAATCTTTATTAATTGAATTAATCTTATTTTATGCAAAAACTAAAAGTGAGAAAAATTGTTATATTAACTAGGTTTGCCACATCATTTGTGATTCAGTCAATGAAAACATACCAAATGTTTAAAAGGAAAAATCCTTTAAATTGGGATGTGCCCCTAAAAAGGTTCTTTGGTGAGAAAGACTTGTATCAATGGCGGACTTTCCCCAAAATTTCCATAAACTTTTCACCTAACTCGAGCCCCTTTCTTTTTTTAAGAAATTAATCTATGCATATTCCAAGAAGATTTCAGTTATTTAAAAAAGGTTTATAAGTTTTTTTTTTAAAAAAACCTAATATATTATTTTACACAATATTTGTTACAATAAAAATGTGTCAAGTTGTTCATAGGTTTCTTTACATGCATATTTTTTTTTCAAACATAAAAAAATTTAGTAGTATATACAAGATATACATATACATTCATATACATACATACATACATACATACATACATACATATATATATATATATATTGAGTGTCTGAATGGAGTTCTATTATTTATAACAGTAACGTTTTTTTAAAAAAATTCAGATGGAAAAAGGGACCGACTTTTCTATTGCATCATCTAACACTTATGCAATCTTTCCACACTAATCATTTTTTTTATAAAGAAAATGGTCTTTTAAATTGCATAGATAGATGTCAGCCATTTTATTATTTTTTTCTTTTGTTTTTTATATGTTTTTTTGAAATAAATAGTAAATAATTGCAGGATAACTCAATTAATTCAATCACAATTGTTTCAATCATTGTTTAACTCTAATTCAACAAATGATATGTAAAATAGTGTTTCTACTGATTTAGTAACTAGTTCAGTCTTCTTCCGGCGACCAAAAAAAAAACTAGTTCAGTCTTCAACACCCTGTTTCTGTCAACAAATATCAACGTGTTTTATGATAAATAATTCAATGAACAATAGAAAGCAAAGAAGTAATATTACAAAAATAAACAAATTTCTCACCTGGTTTAATCAAAGAAATCATAGTCTAAGTCACTATCAACCAAGTAGATCTAAAAGCCAAAATGCAATTGAGGAAAATAATACAGCACTAAGTTAAAGAAAAATCAAAACTTATAGAGACATGGATGTGAACAAAACTAAGTTAGTACTCAGTAGTATTATAGGACTATGGGAATATAGGAATACAATTTCAAAGTTGTTGGAACACAGTCATCAGTAGGTTAACGTACAATGGAGTCAGTACTCAGTAGTATTATGATCTTTATTTGAATTTGACTGTGATAAAACAGGACTGTCAATGAAAAACAATAGTGATTAACATCTGGTATTTAAGAAAACGTGTGTAGCGCATATACATAGAACAGAAGAAGCACCGTTGATTAGTTAAAATCTTACTTCATGAACTTGCCAAATCACTGGTAAAAAAATCTTCAATCTGTCAAATGGGCATTTCCTCTCTGATAAAGTTAAAAAAGGAATTGGTGAAGTTTCGATGTAAAGGCAAAGCAAAAACACTTCGAGGAAATTTCCATAGAAGCAAAAATAGGAAGGTTGGAGAGATGAAAGGTATGAGTAGGTTCCTGCAGAATATGGAAAGGATGAAACATGAAAAGCTTACCTTCAATAAAAATATTTTAAAATAAAAATTAATTCGTGGTATTTATAATTACCTTATTTTTAAATAAGTATTGCATTTTTGTTTATGCTCTCCTCAGTCTCTTGTTATAAGATCCTAATTAATTTTTGCATTGCTCTATCGTTTTTTATGAAATCCAATTTAGATTTATCTATATATTAAATGTTTTAAACTTTTTTTACCCATAATTAATATATTTTCTTATAATCCTTTTTGCATATATAAACTCTCATATTTTTTCTCAATCTCAAGTCTCACCCACCCACTTATATATAGAAGGGTATATTTGAAAAAGAAAGTGCATTTCCTACATTTTTTTTACTTTCATCTAATCTTAACATCTCTCTTGAACCAATCAACTTTGTTACTAGGATCTTATAATAAGGGATAAAGGAAGTATATGCAAAAAATTTTCTAAATTAGATTTTATGCTCATAATCTATAAATAGAGTTGGTGTGTAGGCCGACTAAGGCTTGTTTGATATGAGGGAAGGGGAGGGAAGGAAAAGTGAGTGAAAGAAAACTTTTTTGGAGATATATTAAAAAAATTTGAAGTGGGGTTAAAAGTTTTTAAATTAATTTTTTTTACTCTTTTATCTTACAACTTCTCTGTATTAAAACTTTGTAATCCTACTTTTCTAATTTTTTTAAAATCTAACTTAGAAAAGCTCTTTTATCTTACTGGGTTGACTCAGTTGTCTTAAAAAAATATTTTTAAGGGTAGATGGTAATGTTAGTCTAAATTAATGACAATTTTTGTGTTAATAAATATTAGTTTAATAATTAAAGGATTGTAGGTAGGAATATTTTGTTATCATCTATTTATTTTGATAATTTGTTAAAGAGAATATTTATGATTATTGATTATAGTGTCACTAGACGATTGGTTGATACTAGTGGTCAATATTTCAATGAAATTGTAAAGAATAATCGATAAGTATATGATTATTTTGTTAGTAATTCAAGATATTGAATTGATTTTAAATAATATAATACTATGATGAGAATTTAACTTATTTTTAATTTTTTTATTCCCCATAAGTCAATTCACTAGTTGACTCATAGTTGACCCACTGACCCTTAGCGCATTGCCTCCTGGTTTAGAAGGCCAATTTGAGTTTGGTAACCTTGGGCATAACACCTGAAAAAGGGTGGGAATCGAACCTAAACCTAATCCTACAAAGGCCAGTCTTGTGCCATTAGATCGAAGGGTCTTTGTGAACCTATGAAAGCAAGTTTTGTAAAAAATAAAATATAAAAGAATTCATTGGTCCCCATATCACAACAATAGATTCCGTGTGCAAGCTTGCAGGGATTTAAAGTTAAGGAAAATCAGATTGGAACCAATGTTAAACTTAAATTAAGTTATATAAATATATATTTTAAAAAAATGAAACCCACTCTATCAATTGTTAAAAGCAGGTGCCCTAATTTCAGTTAAATGGTATGCCACATTATATTATTTAATTTACTTCATCAGCTACATTACTTTATCATTGGTGAACACACCTCACTTAACAATCAACTTAACAAATCTATTAATGAGAATGTGAATTGTCTCAAAAAGTAACTTTGGAACTGAAATTGGGCCAATAAAAAAAATTAAAGTTAAGAATAAAATTGCTCATTCATAAAAATATTGGAGGATAAATTGTACTTTAACCCTTAAAAAAATATGCCGAGTTTAAGGGATTGTTTGGTATGAGGGATTTAACGAGAGGGGGAAAATTGATTTTGATTAAAAAATAGAAAAAAGTGGAGTTATAAAATTTTAATGAAGAGAATATGTAAGAACAATTAATTAAAATTTTTTAAATACAGTTCAAAGAAGAAAATTTTCTTTCCTCAGTTACCAACCCCTCCCCTTACACTAAACAGCCCCTAATCTTTGTGTTTGTGAGGGACCATATACGTGCAATTTATGAGGTTGAAAACGAAAGCTACAATTTCTTATTAAGGTGCGAATATTTTCTGAAAAGTGAAAAGTTACATTATTTATGCAACCCTTCTTGGATTTGTTTCTGCCTTTCGCCAGGAGAGAATGCAACACAATACTTATTACAGCCCAACAAACAAAAACAGTCCCTCATATTTTCTGAATCATTCATATCAAATTTTAATAGTATAAGTTAATTGTCTATACTTGGCAAAAAAAATTATTTATATTTTAAAAAAATTCAAATCTAACACATCAAATTAATTGAACGATCCATTACTTCATGATAAACTATCCATCACTCATATTTTGTGTATTCCCTCTGTAGAGCTAATAGATGAATTTGTTTTAGTTCTAAATGTAAGACTTTAATTCGTTTTATCTCTCAAATTTATAATTTTGTTCCCTAAATCCTCTCTATCAATTGCAAATATTAATTGGGTTTTTCATAAAGTGAGTAGTTTCTAATGTAAATTACTGGAATGATTATATTAAATAAATTAACACATGTTTTATAAATAAATGATTAAAGTAATGTTCTAATGCTATAATATCTATAAATTAGTTATCTTAACTCCATTTTGTAGAGGATGGAGAATTATATTTTGTGCCACATCCTCAATAAATTACCTTTCTCCCACCCTCCTTGTCCTTGAGATTTCTTTCATTGTCAATAGTCTCATTTGATCCCACTCAAAACAATTATGAAAGACTAATAGTTTAAGAAGTTTAGACAATTAAATTTATTTTGATGATAAGTCAATTTACGTATTCTTAGCTTGGATAAACATGAAATATGCACTTTAAAATGAATCACAAGTCCGCTTCAAGAAATTAGATTCCGTGTTAATTAAAGGATATGGACATTCATTTCTTCTTGTTCCAAACCATTGTTATTATACCGTTGCATCATATTGTACTTTCAAATTTTAATTATCGGTCCAACATGATTATATTGCACCATTCTTGTCTTATTTTTTTTCTATAGCAAAAGCAAAAAACAAAACAGCCGAAGTTACACCGCTACATCAGTACAGAGAACAACCAACAGGAAGTCAGGAGCAACAAAACAATATTCAATGACATTATACTTCACTAGTAGAGAAGTCTTTAGGTGTAGGAGTGCTGTGAACATATATAATACAATTGCTTTAGCATGAGCAAGCAACTGAAGATGACTACTCATAGAACCTTCGAAAAACAAACTTATTATGTTCAGTACCTCTCAAGACCGAGCTCGATTGTGAGGAGACCCCTTATGGTTTACATGTCCTAGCCACGTGACACCAACAATATCTCATAAACGGTTCATTTATGGTATGACCATGTACTACTCTCCACCCCAACACCATTCACTAGCACATCCCATCCACATTTGATACCTTTCCTAGCCTCCACTTTTGGAATTATACCATCCCCGCACTTGTACTTCTCCCGCTTAAATTTAACCGAGCTTGTTTGGTACGAGGAATTTGGAGTTGAGGGAAGGGGAAGGAAAATTTTTATAAGGTGAATTTTAAAAAATTAAAAAAGTGGGGTTAAAAGTCTTAAATTATTTTTTCATACTTTTTTATGTTATATTTTCTCTTTATTAAAATTTTATAACCCCACTTCTTCAATTTCTTTAAATTCAACTCCTACAATTTTTATTTTTCCTCTCCTTCCCTCCCCTCCCCTCCCCTCATACCAAACAGCCCCTAAAGCATCACACCTTCGCACCATCTGCCATACATCATCCCCCACCAGAAGCTACATACCTCTTGTCAATTTCCTTACAAGTAAAAATTAGGAGTGGGTTCAACTGCATAGTATCAGCTCTATAGCTATAGCAATATATGAAATCAAAGTATGTCTAGTTACCATAGACAAGTGCTTTCTTGTCCAACAAGCCAACCGAGTATCTATCTTATCAAGAGGATACTGATAAGTTGATTTGGATAGACACTCTCATATGGTGCAAAGGTACCCCATACATTTTACCTCAGTTTGTTGTCAGTGTGAACCCAAACAATTCACTAATTTCCTACTTTATAGTATGATTGACGCTATTTGAAAATTAAATCCTCGACTTAGAAGCATTAACCTTTTCATCAGAGGCCAGGCAAAAATCATTTAGGCATGCCTTAATCATCCAATCTGCTAAAGATCAGCTCCAGCAAATAACAATATATCTTCTGTGGAGAAGAGATGAGAAATTGCCGTCCCATTTTTTTAGTTTGAAAGGCGTCCAATAACCATTTCGAACCATACTTTGTATGAGATGCGCCAATTTTATCATGTCTAGAACAAATAAATATGGAGACAGAGGGCCACCTTGACAAATGTCTCTATTTGGATGAAAGATGGGACCACGAGAGCTAGTCCATAGGATTGCATTTCCACCATCGAAAGACATGCAAACACAAAATCAATGAACGTATAAGGAGCCCCGGGTCAATCAAACATTCCATCATAAAATCCCATCGTACTCGATCATATGTCTTTTCCAAATCAATTTTCAATGCCATCAATCCCTTTTTTTATTTGAATGGCGCATGGAATGAAACACTTCTTGGGCCGGAATTATATTATCAGAGTTTAACCTTCCTAGAACAAAACTGTATTGATTTAGTGCCATTAGATCAAGTATCATGCTTCAACCAGTTTGCTAAGACCTTTGTCACAACCTTATAAACCACATTGACATGCCCTATCATTAAGCACGCAAATAAAACTAAGTTAAAACTATAGTATAATAGCTAACCTAGGTCATTCTTCCTAAAGAGCCTATGTCCTAATGGGTGTTAAGATTCCTAAGCAATCTAATGGATAAATAACAATTTAATTAAAGGTTGAGATATAGGTTTAATCTATCTAATCAAACTAAGAATTCTACTTGTTTTTTTGTATTTTTCAATTATCAAAATGAATATGTAAATGTGACTAATGCAATGAAAATGATTGTTCTAGGTGAATGAATCTACTGGCCTTCCTTGTCTACTTCAATATTGAGTTCTTTTCTTGCTAATCACAAGGACTAGTAAGGACCCGTGCTAATCAACATTCCTAACCTTCCAATTTTATCTAAACATAGACTCAATTGGTTAATTAGAGACATCTTAAGTGATTAGTTCATGCTAGATCTATAAGATCCTCTTTCCTTCAATTAACTCCTAGGACCCTAGCAATCAATTAAATT
>JBAGKO010022661.1:0-11025 GCA_037177275.1 Acacia concinna | reverse complement strand
ATGGATTTCAGCATCCAGCATCAAAGATAAACAGTTCTATCCAGTAATGTCAAGAGCCACAAATTCAAGTTTTTTAAGGTTTGACATGGTTCAAGCTAATTAAATAAAGAAATGGAAATTATTAAAATATGAAATACAGAACATTAAGATCAACGATAATGATAGAAAACTTATAAAGACAAGAAATAATACATAAAGCAAAATAATAAAATAAAATTAACACCACATGGTCTTAGGCCATTTGGTTCTCATGGCTTCAAGTGAGTTGGTGAGAAATTAGAATGATATGGCTTCAAACCATTTATCTTTAGGATAAATAAAAATTGTATATGACTTTTGGCCATACAATAAGATAGAAGATACAAAATTAGATGGCTTCTAGCCATTATATATATATATATATAAATAAGAGATCAAAATGATAAGACTTTTGGTCATATAATCTCAACATAATAATAATAGAAATATGACTTCTGGCCATATAATAAGAAATAAGATTAATATGACTTCAAGTCATATATCTTCAAAATAAGAAATTATAACAATATAGCTTCCGGCCACTCTACAATAACAATATTAATAATATAGAAGGGCACGTAAATGAGATAAAAATAAGATATAAAAACAATAGCAATATTCAATTTTAGCCATGGAACCTGATGTTTAAAACAATCGTAAAAGAGTATATTTAATTCCATATAGTAGCTTATACTATCCCAAATTGATAAGATCAAGTAGAAGAAAATAGAAGAAATTGTGAAGATAACTCTTGAGAGAGGTATACCTTTAGAACTATTGTATTGATAACGTGTTATAAAAGTAAAAGAAACTTTAGATAAGAATTAAGAGATTGAAGAGAGAAAGAGTTAGGCAAATATTTGTCATTCACGTAGGAGTATGTGTACAATGCTTTCTATGTCTCTATTTATAGGCAAAAATGATTATTAAGGTCAAGCAATTTTGTCAAATTTGATGATGAAGATTGTGGAAAATGATGGCTTTGAATGTTGAAATTGGTGGAATAAATTTTGGTGGGTAAACATAGGGGAGAAAGTATAAGAGAGTATTAGATGTTGATTAGGGTATAAGTCAATAGGCATCTACATAAATAATATTCATAACAATTATAAATTTATTTATTTATTTATCTTTTTAACCAAAAGATAGTGCAAATGTGCGACAGACCAACAGTTAGCCTTAGCCCTCATGCTAAATAGGAAAAATTAATAATTTGATGATTTTCGCCCAGTAATTTCTTTTTTCTTTTGACCTTTAAAACAAACTCCCAGTAATTTCTTTTAGGTCTTAAAGAATCTTATGTTTTTGAATATAATTATTAATAATCTTATGTTTCACGGGAAAAAAAAGCATATATCTACCCAATAAATACTATGCGATTCTTTTTGGCCAAAAATACTATTGAATTGAATATTTTGAGTTTGATGTTTAAGTTTAACTATTAAGGATGAATGTTAGTCTATTTAGATTTGAATATTATGTTATGAAATTAAAAAAAAACATGTTAATTCAATCATTGCTAGTTTAGCCAACAAGTATATATATATATATATATATATTAATTGTTGGAAAAAAGGGAAAAAGATAAATAAATACCCTATAAATATTAAAAATACTGAAAAATGATTCAAATTTGGTAAATAAAAAATGATGAGCAAAAAATTAGTCAGTTTTAATCATTCTTTATTGAGTTTTAGTCATTCTCTAATAATTTTTTGTTAAGTTTTAATTATTATCTGCTCTATTTTAGTAATTTTTTATTGAGTTTTAGTCACTATCTGCTCAGTTTTAGTTATTTTCTGTTGAGTTTTAGTCAAAGCCTCTCATTTATCATTTACCAAATTTAAGTCATCTTTTAATTTTTTTTTTATAGTTATGGGGTATTTATTTATCTTTTTTTCAAAAAAAACTTTGAATGTATTAATTTATTTGACGTATTAATTTTTGAAAATGAAGCATTTTTCTTTTTGCCCAAGAAAATGAAGGATTTTTCTAACCTATGTCTTCATATATATATATATATATATATTTGCCAGCTAACTTTATCTATATTTAAGAGTATGAAGAGATGAACGTTACGTTAATATTAAAATCCTCTAGTAAATTGTATTAGGGATCATATTTAATAAAAGTTTATTAATGGTCTATTAATTTATTTATATCTTGAGCTGGGAATATTTTCTAGAAGACACCTTGAGATGGGATGAAATAAAATATGAGAGTATGTAATTAATCCACATTCAAAGAGCCTCGGCGATTTTGACCAAATAGGATGAACAATACAAATAATTAGCTAAATACTACAAAATAAAAAATATTTAACCATATACTATACTTAAAATCGTTCATAAGGTGAACGACTTCTAAAATATGAAGAAGTTGTTCACCTCAAGAACGACTTTCGTATATCTCTCTAAAAAAGCTGACAGGAGAGAAAGAAGTTGAAGTCGTTCACTGTACAACTTTAGCTTTTCGTTCTCTCCTGTCAGATGTTTTATTTATTTATTTAATATTTTAACAAAGTTGTTCACGTTTTTTTTTATTTCATAGCAAAGTCGTTCACTTGCTCTCCCAACCCCCACATTTATTTATTTTTCTTTTTTTAATAAAAATTGTAACTGAATACCCTATTTCTTTTACTCCACTTTAATTTTCACTATCTTTTTGCATCCAAAAAGAGTTGCAACTAATTCCCCTTCACTTCACTATTTGCTTCTTTCATCCAGAGAACTTTATAAAAAGAATATATTTAAATCTATCTACTCCTATTCACTTGGATTTATAAAATACAGGTGGATGAAAGAAGCAAATAGTGAATTGAAGGGGAATTAGTTGCAACTCTCTTTGGATGCAAAAAGATAGTGAAAATTAGAGTAGAATAAAAGAAATAGGGTATTCAGTTACAATTTTTATTAAAAAAAGAAAAAAACAATAAAGGTGGGGTTGGGGGAAGCAAAGTTGTTCATTGTATGAACGACTTTGCTATGAAATAAAAAAAAAAGCATATTAAAGAAACGTAGAACATTTGATAGGAGAGAGAGAAGTTGAAGTCGTTCAGTGAATAGCTTTATCTTCTCTCTTTCCTGTCAGCTTTTTCAGAGAGAGATACATTAAAGTCGTTTTTGAGATGAACGACTTTTTCATATTTTAGAAGTCATTTACTCCATGAACAATTTTAAGTGTAGTATATGGTTAAATATTTTTTATTTTATAATATTTAGCTAATTATTTGTACTGTTCATCCTATTTAACTAAAATTGCCAAGAGCCTCATTGCTGCACAGTAACTTTATAGTCTCTTTTTATTCGTTTCCCCTTTCTCTCATATTTCCTTAATTTTATTTTGGGCCAAAAAATGGGGTAAAAGCCCAAGAACAAAAGGTATTTGGTGCCAGTTGGACAATATTTAGCTAGTTTTTTAGGAGTAATTTTTCTTTAGAAATAATAAAGAGTGTAGCAATTTTGCCCTTTGCCATAAAAAATATTAATAGTCAACATCAATTTTCTTATTGGTCATGGTTAGTTTTTTAATAATTATAACAAAGTTAAAGTTACTTCCTGTATAACACTACCAAAATTCATCATAAAACTTTTAATTAACCAACACTTATAAGTAGTTGCTTATAGGGTCAAATTACACTTTAATTCTTTTTTATTGTTATGTCTTGTATGACATGTAACTTTCCAAATAAATAGGAAGCTGTGAACTCCATCCAACTTGAAATTTAGACCATGTCTCCCCTTTTTATTAAAAAAAGTACAAAAAAAAAGATTCCTTCTTTTGATGAAGTCAAGCTTCCTTTTGTTTTGGGAAAAAGAAGGGAAACAAATAAATTATTAGACTAGGTCTTTTATTTTTTTAATAACGCTAACCAATCAACTTTGATAAAGTAGAATCCAATAATGCATAATTACAAGGCCGATTAATCTGAAACAAAAGCCAAATTGAGGATTAAACGAATGAGAATCTTACAAAAGAGACACTCTTTTGATCTGTCCCTTGCGCACAATTGGACAATAATACTCATACAGACACTTCATACTTGACTATTAGAAACAAAACACACTAGAACCACATCAAATCACTACCACTTTTATTACTTAATCTTCAACCACTAGTCAAGAAAAAAAAAATCATTTGCTCACAAGCCTGAGTAATCTAAGACGATCGAAAACCAAGGTACAAATCATGAATCGAACAAAAGAGACACTTACTAATTTTTGCCTCCGAGAACACCCTTGAGCTTCGTTACCTGAGCAGCATCAAGGAAAGTGGTTGTTGTAATCAATGGAGTGGGAAAGTCACTCTTGAACAAAGCGTAATCCAGAATTTGCAGGCCAGGATTGGCACTACTGAAACTCACAAAAGCCTGGGCCACGGATTCTTCGGCATTGATCTGGAAGTGAAGCAAGCCTTGTGGAAACACCATAGAGTCACCCTTCTTGAGATTTTGTAGGTACACTGTGTTATCAGATGAAATAAAGCCTGCACAGATTGAACCTTCAAGAACAACAAGTGCTTCTGAAGCTCCAGGATGTGTGTGAATTGGTATAACTCCATCCTTGGCCAAGTCCAAGCGAGCCAATGAGAGTCCAAGGCCGTTTAGGCCGGGAAATTGGACGTCAAAGGCCGGGGTCACAGCGGCTTTTATGATGTTTGAGGTGTTCCCTGCAACTCCTAGGCCATGGAATACAAAATCATCCACAGTCACCTTTGAAGGGCTCTTGCAAGAATACCCAGAAGGGTTGTTAGGAGCGGAAAGATCTGCAACACAAAAATCTACAACAGAAGCTTGGGAAGAGGAGGAGGAAAGGAGGCAAAAGATGAAGATAATGGGGAGAATCATCTCTGTTTTAGCTGGATGTGTTTCTATTTTTCCCTTTATTTTTTCTTAGGGTTAGGATGGTCTTATATATAAGAAGGGACTGCGAATGAATTTCTTTATTACCATTATTGCTTTTGAGTTACTGTGGTGGGTGAGATTTTTCTGATAATGCATATATGCATGCAAAAAGACAGATTTTGAATTGGGAAGCCCGTGAATGCATGTTAAATTTGGAAGTTTTCTCTAACAACAAGGAAAAAGCCTCACATTATATCTTTAAAATCATTGGGATAGGAATCTTCTTTGGTATGTTCTACTGCCAAAAGTTGGACCTCCTTTGACTCTGCGATAAATAATTGATTTCATTAGATGTGTATAGTCAATTGATTTCACTCGTTAATTTAATCCTTCAATTTAAAGCATGTTATATGTCTTTAATTTTTTTTTTATAGCACAAGGAAATCACAACGATTATCCTCGATCACCCTTCACTATCTGAAGCAGCTCCTCAGTAGCTTGAGAAATGAAATGAAATCATGGCATTCTGGACAATTCTTCTTTAACAAGATGCATGGTTTGATGTCTTTAATTTTGTTTAAAAGCAAGATATATGAAAGTTCAAAATGATGTGGTTTGTACATGTTTATTTAACATTCCCTCCGCTCAGACATATTTAAAGAATTAGTCTTAATTATAAATATAAAACATATTTTTTATATTTGTTAATATTTTCTTAATTGGCCCTATTGATGCTCCTAGCAAAAATAAGGAGGAAAGTGAATGAAATGATTAAAGAAGATTACTAAAGTGTTTTAGAAAATATATGTTATATTAACTAACTTAACTAATTTTCTTAATCTAATTAACTTAAGTAAATATATGCTATATTAAGGATTGGAGGGAGTTTATTATTTTCAACACTTTTATCAAAGCTATTCCTCCGTCCATATTCGTTCCCATCCACAGATGAAAGTTCAGATTGGGGAACCTTTTATTTTCCGAAAAATGAAGACAATTGGCTGTAGGCTGCGTGAAGAGATCGATATTCAAAATAGTTGAAGTCAATTGACAGTAGACAATGCAGAACCTATTTGTTTTCCTTCAAAGTTTCTTGCCACAATGTGATAACTATTGGTCATTGGAAACAAATACTTGGAAGCTAACTTTTCAGTTTTCACTACTTTAGCTTAAGTTGACAGGCTTTAATTTGTAATTATACAAGACGAGGAATTAAAACATAAAGAAACAATGTATACTGCTAAGATGGTCTGAATTGAAGTTGAATCTAACCTCATTCTGTCATCATCGATAGAATGGTATGACATTTTCTTACCGATAAAAGTTGATACTTAGAAAATGCTAGATGAGATTACGTTAAATATGTGTCTTTTTAAACTGTAATTTCAAAGATCTTCGTCATAAGTAGTTTAGGATGAGTGAATTATTTAATCCACAAGAACGCCAATATACATAAGCCCTTTGAACCATAAATTAGAAAAGCAAGATTTCATTTTGATGCTTCTAATAAATGGGTTTGTATATACATGTTACTTTCTATCTATTGAGGCCGGTGGTAGGATGTACGTCAAATAATCTCTTCATCATATTGTCTTTTAACTCATTTCTCAACATAAAATTTATTCATAGAGCCGAGAATCCATATATAGTGTCACAACATTGAGCGTTAAGTTTATTGATTGAAAATGTCCAGGTTAAAGATATATAGAGCAGATAATAGCGTCCCATTTTAGACACATTAAGATAAAAGACCAAACATTTTATTCATATCTCGCAGCACAATTTTCTGAGGTTAGAAATCACCTCACTTACACAAATACTCCACAGATAGAAACAATCCACGTCTGACTACAACTATTACTTAGCCTAGCTAGCTACCAACAATGCTCAACAAGAGTTCCATTATTATTACAGACACGACCAAAATTAAAATGAAAACCAAGATGTGAAATGAATCTAACATATTAAGAGACACTCTTTGAGACCAGGCTCTTAACAAAGGACAACAATAATCTCCCAAATACTACTAATTTTTGCCTCCAAGAACACCCTTGAGCTTCTTCACCTGAACAGCGTCAAGGAAAGTTGTTGCTGTAATTAATGGAGTGGGCAAATCACTCTTGAACAGCGCGAAATCGAGGATCTGGAGGCCAGGATTCGCGCTACTGAAGGTCACAAAAGCCAGGGCTGGAGTGCCACCAGAATTGATCTGGAAGTGAAGTAAGCCTTGTGGAAAAACCATAGTGTCTCCCTTGTTGAGTCTTTTGACGTACACAGTGTTATCAGATGAGATAAAACCAGCAGTGATACAGCCTGCGATTAGAACAAGTGCTTCTGAGGCTCCAGGATGTGTGTGAATTGGTATAACTCCACCTTTGGCTAAGTCCAAGCGAGCCAAGGAAATTCCAAGGCCATTGAGCCCTGGAAGTTGAGCATCAAAAGCTGGTGTCACTGCAGCTTTTATAATGTTTGAGGTGTTACCTGCAACGCCCAGGCCATGGAATACAAAATCTTCCACAGTCACCTTTGCAGGCTTCTTGCAAGAATATCCTGCAGGACTGTTGGGAGCTGCATAATCTGCAACACAAAAATCTACAACAGAAGCTTGGGAGGTGGAAGAGAGGAGGCAAAAGATGAAGAAGAGTGGGAGAATCATTTTCTCTAGTATAGGACTCATCACTAGTTCTGCTGATGAATTTCTTCTTTCTTTGGGTGTATATGGTAGAGTTTGGAGAAGATGAAATATAAGAAGGGAAGGGCATGTAAATTTTTGTTTTTACCATAATTATTGAGCTACTATGATAGATAAGATTTTTCTTGTTCCTGCATGGGAAAAGACAGAATTTGAGCTGTACAGTATGCCCGTGAATGTCAGGTTTGGAATTTTCCTCACAATACCAACAAGAAACTTCTTTTTGCTCTGAGTCCCATAGAAATCTTCTCCAGCAGAATGTTCTACTGCCAAAGATATTTTTCTTCAAGTGTTCTAACACTATTTGATTGGTAATTCAAAACTTGCTAGCGCAGATTTAGTATAAAAAAAGACTTAGAAATCAAAAGAGAGAATATCATAGGTTGTGTTGGATAGAAATCAAAAGAGAGAATATAATAGGTTGTGTTACATGATCATATATGAGAATGAAGTATATTGCGTCTAATTCTCATTGCTTCTCCACCTATCAACAATCTTATTTCATGAAATTAATGTAGGTTTACTTGAGTTGACTTTTATGCTTGAAGATGTATACACTATCAACGGTACTTAAGCTAGTTAGTTAATTTAAGAAGATTAAAAAAAAGTTAATTATATAATTATTTTTCAAACATACCATATATGCAACTTTTATCATAACCACCGATGGAAACTTTTTAACATGTCAAATCAATAGAATACTTTAAGGACAAATAATAAATTTGAGAGATAAAATGAATTAAAATCTTATATTTAAAATTAAATCTAATTTCTCACTAATTGGAATGGAGGATCAATACTCACAAAAATAAAAGGGGAGTACATAATAACCATAACACACTCGTTTATGTAAATGAAATGGAAAAGCCTATATCGTTTTTTGTATCGAGCGTCGTCTAGTTCTTTGAGCTATCACAGGAATAAAGATCATTTGTATGTGTATGCGGTTAGAAGCGTAAGAAAAGATAAACAAGCTAAGGTGGTCCATAAGTGCACATGACTAGAGAATGTCATGAAGGCATAAGAAGACATTTAATTTTGAGACTGTTATAGAAGGACCCTCACTCTGCAAGTCAGACACAGAATCCAAGGACATTAAACACACTCGGGACCAGGCTTCTCTCCAATTCCACCATGGATCTTAAAGTATTTTTCTGCATTACTCAATACCATCCAGTATCTTAAAAATATTTTGTCACATCACCAAATATTATTTTACAAAAAAAAAGGTCACAGCCTTTGTCATTTTACGCCAAAACGGCCCTGGTTTAAAGAAAAGTAGGGACCACAGTGGAAAATGGAGAGAAGCCTGATCCACCCGTGAATATCTCAATTCCCTATCTTTGAGGGAATCTTATTAGGTTTTTCACTGAAATTAGAAAAAGGTCGGCTTTTTCCTGTCCCTTCAACATGGAAATCTTTCCAAGTGTTTCTCTTTAAAAATGGTGCACACAAATTCTACTGAATGCTCAGGCGTATCCCCACACAAAGGATAAGATTCTATTGGGCAAAACCAGCAGAAACCAATCATTTCCATGACAGCGTACGTGAAGAAAGGGTCTCAATGAAAAAAAGTCACCCTCCGTCATATATAGCGAATAACGTCGTTGCCCTTTAAGAGGGACGAAGAGACATGGGCGGTGGTTGCAAAGTCTGTCAGATTTTTCAGATATTATTATTAAAACACAAAATTGACATTTGAAGGAAAAAAAGCGAACGTTATGATAGAGATGCTTCGCAAGAGGCCAACATGTACGAGAGATGGGTCGATTCTGGAGTGTTCCTCTTGTTTTAGATTCATTTCCCACCTTATATTTCATACTGGATTGATCAGTTTTGTAAGAATGCATATGGCCGGTGGGATTCTTTGGGAAGGAGGAGCAAAAGCACAAATTAATTTTATTATGAGATACAACTTGAGTCAATGATCAAAGATTAAGAGAGTGATGAAAGCATAATTGTTGTTCATAATTGAAATGATGATGTTAATTACTACTCCCTCTTCTTGATATAGGACCTACTCATCATAATCAGGGAGTCCATCTTGATCTTAATATGAGACTTATTTATTATATTTGTCAATATTTTTTTAAATTAACTTTATTGATATTATTTTTTCAATAATATCAAGGGAGAGATAAAATAAATTAAGAAAGATGATTAGGGTGTTTTGGAAAAAAAAATGGTATATTAACTAACTTAACTTAGTTCCTTAATATAATGATAACTTTGTTGTATATTAAGCACGAGAGAGTACCTTGTTTGAAGTCATTTACAAGATATCAATAATCAATTATGTATCTAAAAGTTGGATAATTGGTTAGGGTTGATCTTTGTGAACAGTAACTCATACAGTGGTCTGTGTGTGGGGTTGCCTAATTATGATAAATTGAAGAACGTACTCACTGTTTTTATTTACACATATTCTTTGACATAATTTATTTGTACTTTTGGGCTGTCCTGCTAGTAATATATTTACCTAGTCTTTAACGGAACACCTAATTAACTAATTTAATTATATTAAGAAAATTAGTTAATATAACAAGTGTTTTTTAAAGGTTAAAGTATATTTTTAATCCTTTAACTTTGTATTAGGTATCATTATAGTCCCTTAAGTTTGTAAAGTGTGTTTTTAGTCTTTCAAACTTAGCACAGTTGATGTTATGGATGGAAAATGCTAATTAGGCAAAGTTAAATGGTGATCATGCAACGTTGATCAAGCATACTGGTGACCATATGATTTTAATCCTACATTTTTACCTGAATTTTAATCATTCATGGAATTTTCTTAATTTTCCTTATTTTAGTTTTTAAATAACAATATTATTTAAATATATTATCTTAATTCACGTCTTCTTCCACCTTCTCTCTTCTTTCTTCATCCATGAACCCTAGCTTTTACGCGGCATCCTTTTCACCTTCATGCCCATCGTCATATATTTTCCTCCTTGGATCCCCATACCACCCCCAATGAATTCTTTGTCATGATCGGAATACCAAAATAATTACTTTTTTACCTACAGAAGAAAAAAAGAATGAAAGAGAAAGTCAGAAAGGAAATTGGTTGGAAAAGCCCATAGGTTAATTTAAGAGTCATGGTGGTCAAGGCTTATATAGTTATGGTTTGTCCCTTTGCTTCTAACTTGCCTTCACCCTCGCGTGCTCTAATGGGTCCAGTCTTGTAGAAAGAATCTTGTAACGCTGGAGAATGACACCTTTCTGTTGTGAAATAGGATCGTCAGATAGAGCAAAATCGCAACTGATAATTTGAAAAAATAATAATGAAGATAAAGGAGACACAGATTTTATGTGGAAAAACCCTAAATAATATAGGGTAAAAAACCACGGACAAATGTAGAAGAATTTCACTGTGAGAAAATAGGAATTACAAATTTTCTCAATCTAACAAGGAGAAAACAATGACAATTCTCTCTTGATAAAAAGGAGAAAACAACACTACAATAAACTCTCT
>JBAGKO010022651.1:0-11027 GCA_037177275.1 Acacia concinna | reverse complement strand
CAAATTCATGTCTTCCATGACCCATGAAGAGCAAAAACGTGGCTACCTATAATTAATGAAGGTTAAAATGGTGATTTCACAAGATTAATTCCTTTCCAAGTCATAAGAAGGCACCACCTCATTAATGAAGGGCATAAAGGTCATTTTGCAAGATTTCTTCTCCCACAAGATATCACATAATGCCACCTAAGAGATGAAGATAAAATTACTTATCTTTTTTAGGAATTAAGATTAAAGATTATATCTTCAATTCTCAAGAAATCATATATCTACCAATCCACTTATCTATATTGTCTTTTAAATTCAAATTCAAAAAAAAAAAAAGATAAAGATGCTGATAAAGATCCAAGAAAAATATATAGATACAAAAATTTAAAATATATATTTATCTTTATTCATCCTTATTCAATTAAGACTATTCCTAAAACACTACAAGAAGTATCTATAAATAGGACCTCAAAGGCTCCATTACAAGACACATATATTCTTTTCTTTGTTCTTTGAGTCTAAATTTTCTTTTAGCCATGTGTGGCTAATTCTTTTTTTGATCTAGGATAGCTATGAATTGATTCTTAGATTAGAGTATGTTTGAACTTTTTAGATTAATTTTAATATTTTTGTTTATTTAATCTTGATTTATTTGTCTTTATTTAATGCTTGATCATCATTAAGTAGTAATTTGGGGAATTTAGATAGCCTTGGAAGAGGGATTTTTATTGGACCATAGGATTAAATAATGTGGGGTTAGAATTTATTCTAATTTTCCATTATGATAGGAATATACCTCTGTGATCCATATAGTCATATTAGAGTAATTTAGGAATTTATTTCCTCTTAAATAAATTTGTTAGGAATAACAATTTACATAAAGAGAGGGATTTAATTGATCGGGAGATATTTATATCTATTAATACTCTAGACTAACAATATAATATTAATTCCATCTAATTGGTGAAAAAACATACTCTAAAACTTGAAGAAGGGATTAGTCACTCTAGATTATGTTGCCATATGAATTCTTTAATACTCTAGCTTTAGTATTTTCTCTTTCTTAGAAATTCTCTTGAATCATCTTTATTTGCTTTGCTAAAGTTAAATAGGAATTTTAGTGCCCAATTACTAGTTCAATTGAGTCTCTGTGAGACGACCTCGATTTACCATTTTACTATTTTATAATCCCTACACTTGTGGTGTTTAATTAAATTTTGGTAGCATCAGGTTTGATTGTAGAATGTTTGCAGTTGAAACCTCAATGTTTGACAACCTTACCACAATGGTGAAGTTTGAGGCAAATCTTGCCATAATGGTAATATGGAAGGTTTTCTTCTAATTGGTAAATCACTTAGCTATTTATTGCTAGTGATTACAACTTGGTGGACAAATAGAAAGAGATTAGGAAATCACTTAGCATTTATTGCTAGTGATTATAGCTCGGAGTATAAGTTAAGGATTTCTATAAATAAAGCTTCCCACCAAACAGAAAAATAATCCAAGAGCAACTGAAATTTGCTGCGCTCTCTCTTTTATGCACTACTGTGTAAATCCTGATTAGGCTCTAGTTGTCTTAATCGATGCGTGAGCTATGCTCTTAGATCCGACCCAACTACGCATCTCTTACTTCTATTTTATTATATTATTTCTAACAGTTCATATAGTATACGTATACTACACAAACAAAAATAACATGGCATGCATATAATAAAAGAAAATCGAGTTTGGAGGAGATATGCACCTGATTATCGCACCCCCAATGGTATCCAGTTGACATCTCCATCGGAAGCACACATCCTTCTCTGATTTCTATATGAGGGGGGCTTAGTTTCTCACAATCGAAGGCATGGAAATATTTGAGAGATGGACAGATCATGGTTCCCCTAAATACGATAGTTAATTCCGGTAGAGCATGCAATGCCACAGATCTCACTTTGGGAAGAGTGATAGTAGGACTAGAAGTGTTACCGCTGGAATAATTCTCTCCTATTTCCACCATCGACTTACAAGATTCAACAAAAATGGTCTCGAGGCTTTGGAGTTGTTCTAATAATTCTGCCGTCATCAAAATCTCCATTCTGCTGCATTCACAAATCTTGAGATCTCTGAGGTATGTAAATGGGCTATCTAACGATAAAGCAATTGGTTCCACTATTTGTTTCAAGTCACTCAACGCTATGAGGGAAAGTCTTCCATTAAATAGGACAGAGGAGCAAAACAAGCAAGTGGGAGAGAGACAACACAAGTACTCCAGTTTATCACATTCACGTACTTGCAACCATTCAATTTTTGGTAAATCACCATTATTGTTACCGAAAGATAAAGCATGGCATAGGCTAGTTGATTTTGTCCAATTGTCACACTTACTTATAATCAACTCATTGATGTCTTCTGGAAGTATCACGGCTGTGTTTGTCAAACCAATACCACATAAAACAATCCTTTTTAAGAAACACGATTCAAGTGCACCCACAAAGGAATCAGAATCAAATAATGTAGCTGAACTTAGACAATAGCTTTTGAGTACGTGATCATTGTCTAGGAAGTTCTTAACATAGGCATTAAAGTCTTCAATGTCACAAAAGTTGACGGAAACATTCTCCAACTTTCTCAAATCTCGTAGATCGTGTGCCCTCACATCCATTGATTTTGGGATCCAGTTCATCAACCCAAGAGACTGTAGATTGGTCATTTTGGATATTACAGATGATGACATTTTCAACTGGTCCATACAAGCTAAATTCAAATATTTAAGATTAACCAACAATTCTAAGCCACAAGATGCTTCAGCGATGGCAGTAAATGAAAGGTCCAACTCTATTAACCGTTGCAATTTTGCTAATGAAGGTACATAATTCAATTCTTGACATCCTGAAAGGAATAAAGCAATGAGGCATTCTAAGTTTGATACAGATTCGGGCAAATGCTCAATGCCAGTTCTAGACAAATCAAGTATTTTAAGGGCAGGCATGTTGCTGAAAAAATCATCCGGAATCCATTTGAGATCATAATTACAATCCAAGAACAATGTGGAAAGTTTAGAGCACTTTGGAGATGTGCCATCCAAAATTTTTTGTATGTTGCTTTTTGTCAGACAAACCTTCTGCAAACCTTCTTTCCATTCTCCATTTTCTGGTAATTCAATCATATCCATACCAGCTTTTACCATAATTTCATCAATCTCTTTTGCAATATCAATAGCCATCACCTTAAGCAAACTGTGCATTCTCCTTCGCCCATGATTTTCGGTCAACAAGCTGTTTTTTTTCAATTCATCCAACATGGCATAACCTTTATCATGATGTATTTCAAAGTTCTTTGTTTTATCACTCCATCCCTCATAGAAAAATTTTCTGATCAAAGGTTGAACATGACTATTACCAAGATCTTCCTTGACACTTAATGCATAGTACAAAAAAAAGTTCCGCAAATTATTATCTAAGCAAGTATAGCTGGATTTTAATACAGGAAGTACCATCTTGCCCATACAATATTGCCCATTATTGTCGAAGTTCTGAAGGCATTCCAACAAATGATTCCACTCTCCTATGTCTTCTTTCCCCTTCATGCTTTTTGCAAACATAACAATAGCAAGGGGTAGACCCTCAAATTGTTTTGCCACTTCCCTTGCTATAGGTTCTACCTCACTGGATTCTATATGATGCATTTCAAGAGTCCATTTAAACAAATCCCAACCTTCTTCGTCTAGCGGTTTTACTTCTACTATGTTACCCAAGCAATTCATACTTTGACACACTTTCCATGAACGAGTTGTCAAAATCAATTTAAACCCACTACTTGATATGGGAAATCCAACCTCCTCTAAAAAGATAGGATTCCAAACATCATCTAAAATAATGATACAATTTTTGTGTTTGGATGCCTGAAATAATTTTCCGGATATTCTTTTGACATCATGCTCATCAGATATGTCTAAATTAATTGATCTTGCGATGTCCTTTTGCATTTTATAAATGCTATTATCATCTTGTGTCACAGTAACCCAAATAATATGGTGAAAGTCATCACCAACATCTTCTAAAAGCTTGTTATGCACATGAGTTGCTAAAGTTGTTTTTCCTGACCCTCCCATCCCCCATATCCCAATTGCTGGCACCTCATTTCTTATCCATTTCAATATTTGTTGAGTATGTGTTTGAAACTCCTTTCCCACCAAATCATGTGATGGCATGACATAACCTTTAGAACATCCTAACAAGAAGAATATATTTACATGGTGAAAGCAAAAGGAATTAATTTCAAACACAGAAATGAGAGAAAGATAAAGTACAAATAAATTAAGTATACTGCATTTGGATATCCTTGACCAAGTCTTAAAGACAGAGTAATAATCATTTACTATGAAGTGGTGACATCAATTACTTACTTCAAGACAAGTTAAAAAGAATATATAAATTAAATTTTTGTATCAATGACTACTAAAAGGGTTATATCTCTTAAGTAAACAAGCATATACCTGTTTTCAAAACAGCATTATTTCTCTTGACTCTATCATCGGAATCATCCAATTTCTTGTATGCCCCTCTTCCAACATCCTCCATTATTGTTTTGCAACTATCAACCTATTTTATTTTTTAAAATTTATAATTCAAGAGCAACTAATTGGGCAAAAAGGGAGGATAGCATAGCTTTCACGCCTACCTCAACCTGTCGTTGAAGTGACTGTACATAGTTAATGATTTCATCTAGCGTAACTGCCTTGCCAGTAGCCTGGGAACAGCAACAAGTTTACATGATAAAGAAAGTGACTCTGAAAACTAAGGAGCTTTCAAAGTTTCAGTATTTAGGAGTTACCTTGTTGCATCCAGGTACAAGGTCTTGAAGAAATTTGAACCTTGTGCTGAACTTTTCCCTCCTCACCTACAGTTAATATCTATGTTATGTGAACTTCTACATCCAAAAGTATGCTTCTTTATTAAACGTCACAAGTAGTTTCAACAATCTTACTCTCTCAGCATGGCTGCGGCTATTGGTTGCTTGACCCCTGCGAGACCTAACAGGTATGTAATCCATTGGTGGATCACAAGCTTGAGACCCCTGTTTGGTATCCTTCCCAGAAGTCTTGTTTGTTAAAGTTGGCTGTTGGTCTCCCTTCAGTCGGCTCTCAGAATTGTCCATTGCAGCCTCACTTGGTGGTTCAGAATCCTACCATAATTGAACCCAATGAAAATATAGTCACATAGATAAGTAGGAACAGCAACAAATTTAGACGTTAAAAAAAGTGACTCTGAAATCATATATGGATATAACTAAGGAGCTTTGAAAGTTTCAGTATTTAGGAGTCACCTTGCTGCCTCCAGGTACAAGTTCTTGAAGAACTTTCATCCTTTCGTTGATCTTTTCCCTCCTCATCTGCAGTTAATATCTATCTTATGTGAATTTCTACATCCAAAAGTATGCTTCTTTAGTAAAAATCACTAGTTTCAACAATCTTACTCTCTCTGTAAGGCTAAGGCTATCGGTTGCTTGACCCCTGCGAGCATTAACAAGTATGGATTCCTCCTGTGGTGGATGAGAAACCTGAGACTCCTGTTGGGTATTCTTCCCAGAAGTCTTGTATGTTGAAGTTGGCTGTTGGTCTCCCTTCGGTCGGCTCTCAGAATTGTCCATTACGGCCTTACTTGGTGGTTCAGAACCTCCTTTGGCTTTTTCATTATCAGATTCCTACCATAGTTAAACCAGATGAACATATAATCACATAGGTAAGCGGGAATAGTAACATAGGTACCACAGAATACAACTCAAAATCATACCTGCTCATTTCTTTTCCTTTTAGTTCCACATAACTTTAAGTCTTTTTTAACTTTGACTTGTGCATTATGCCTTATTGCTGCTTCATCATGTAGCGTTTTTGTTTCTTGGTTCAGGTCATTCTTTAGCAACTTTAATGCCAAATTCAATCTTTCTTCATCACTGTCAAACTGCATTTTGTCTTTATCATTTTATATGACTAAGAGTGTTTGCACAACCATGTTTGTGCATGCACGCGGGAGTGCAATTAGAGAGAGAAAACATTTAAAAATCTTAACCTTTCAAGTGAACATACCTGAAATGAAGACTTTTTTCCCACATATGTATCCAATTGTTGCATATAATTAATAACAAATATTCCACTATCATATCTGCATATTGAAGACATACTATATAGTCAGACAACTGTTGCATATAATTAATAACAAATATTTCACTATCATATTTGCATGTTGAAAACATATGATATTGTCAGAGTGCATCTTGTTTCAATAAAGCTTATATGATTATCCAATTGTTGCATATTATAAATAACAAATTTTTGACTATCATATCTGCAGATTGAAGGTATATGATACAGTCAGAATAAAATTGTTTTTAGTAAAAGTTATGTTTAAATAAAAAACCATAAACTCACGCATTGGGCTGTAATAGGATATTATATGCCATTGTCCAATGAAATTTTACGAACATAACATCCCCGAAGAGTCTATCCATGGCAAGCAACTGCACAAAAAGGATTAATTCGAAAGAATTAAAGATTAGTCTATATCTTAACTATATAAATATCATAACCTTTTAACACTTACCAATTTCTGTGTTGTTTGATCACGTTCAGTTGTATCCATAAATTGACCATATAGAGAATCCCATACTTCAACTTCTCGATTCTTCATATGAATAATATATAAGTAATAATGTTCACGCAAATTGTTTACACCACAAACTGGAATAAATATCTGTAATACATGATAAGACTAATCAGATTAACTTATACCCAAAAAGAATAACCATTAATATAAATGAAACATAAACTACAATTAAAAAAAACCGAAGTACCTTCTCACAATATTTCAAGTAGGGAAACATGTAGTTCTCTCTCATTTTGTGTCTTTCAACAAAGTTAAGGAAGGAACCTTCATTATTGTTGAGTGCTACACTCTACAATTACATCACAAAAGAACCATTAAACATTTTTGTCAAAAGAATTGTCTTAGATTCAAGAAATAACATATATCATCCAGTTAAAAAGGGAATAAGACATCACCGAAAACATCACCGGTAGATACCAATTCGAAGGTTCATTATTCTTCCTTCTTTCAATGTCGGTCAAAATATCAGCAAAAATATCTATTACCTAGGAAAATAGGAAAAATTAACACCAACATAATCAAGGCCTTGCTCAATAATAACAAAACAGAATAGAAGTATATGTAAATACTCACCAGTGAATCTAAATGAGTCTGCGGTCGAAGTGTAGTAAATTCAGATTGATACAGAACTGACCGTGATGACCAAAAAAGTATACATCTCTTGCTAAAGAACATATAAGGTGAGTGATTCAATTAAGCTTCAGAATAAAAAGAAAAACACGAAAACAAACCAATCCTATATTTGTAAGCATAAGAATCTAACCTTGAATACTCAAAAGCATACTGTATCAACTGCAAGTCAGATTCATTCACAATATTGGAAACATAAAAAGGACCGACTTTAAACCTCCCTTGATTTATATCTTCTGTGTGGATATTTACTTGATGGAGAGCCTTTATCCCATCCCACATTGATTTGGGGGACATGTAACAATCAAGCATTCTTTCATTGAGCTTGTTATAATCACTTGGTCCTGTTTTATCTATAATAAAGCAATGAGGACACTAATTAGTTGCGGAAGTCACAACACAAATTCGAGCTTCTAAACATTGACTTAATAGTGATTAGGCTATTAGTTCATGTGACTCATTCCTCACCCGACTTTAAGATTGAAAAAAGAAACTGAGAAATATCTTATTTAGAATTAAAAGATTAGTCATCACAATCCACAGTTAAGATAACTCAGAAAAATGTGTGACGTCAAAAAATTACAAAAAGCACGTACGTGCTGATATTTAGACGAAGAAATATTACAAATAACAAAATTTACTAACACTTGTTTCTGACATTGATTCTAGAGACTATAAATTAAAATTAGTTTCATTTATATTCACGATGGGAAATTAGAATATATGCTTTCTAATCTTATGTGCAATCAATTAAAGTTTATTGCTGAGACCTAATCAGTCACAGTGAAAAAGAGGATTCAACTATAAATAAACATAAATTCTCTGAAATTGTAGTGTGAACAAATGAGAGGCTACATGCTGTTAAACATGAATAAACTTCACGAGTGTTTAGAATTCTACGGAACTAAAGCGTTATTAAACAGTATATCTGTAATTTGTCAATTTTTGAACATCAACAACGTGAAAATAGAATGTACGTAATTCAACACACAATTCTTGACCAAAGAACAATGTGACATGCATTTTCGGGAATACGAGGAGGAGCTGGAGATTTATATTAACAAGAAAACACGTCTACGACTCAACGCTACCATAGTTAACAAACAAACCAACAGACTAAATGGCAAAAGAGGATCTAAAAGGATGAAATTAAAATTGTAAGCATTGTCATAACTCATGCACCCATGAATAAATACTTACAAAAGCGTTAAGACAGGCAGGAAGTGTCATTTGAGTTACAAGCTCTGGTAATTTTAAGGACTTCAATCAATGTGTTAAAACAAGCATAATATCATTTATTTTTGTGTCTTATTCTACATGATGTTAGTGTGGAAGTACTACAGGGTCTCAGGACTTAATTAATTTGTGAATTTTTTTTTTAAAATTATCGGTATGTTTGAGAGTATATTCTTCCTCTGTAAACGATAATTTATTTACAAAGTTGTCAGTTTCATCTTTTTAAAAAAATAAATAAATAAATTCATATAAATCATTTTACAGAGACAATTTTAGTTGATTTATCTTTTTTTTCATAGAATTTTATTTGGTTTTTTCGGAAGTGCTATTCACCTTTTGTTGGAGACACTTTTTGGGTATGGCTTATTCTACGAGAGACACCTAGAAATTGTTTCCGTTTTTTTTTTTTTTTTGTCAATTTTCCATTTTGCTCTCATCTGAATATCAATATCATTGCCTTTATTACATGTTTATTTTCTCATACCCTTTTTCCTATTGGCTGAATTTCCATGTTTTACTCACTCTATCCACACCTCATTCCCTTCCCTCCTGTCCCTTCCCTACACCAATTTTTTTTTACTAGTAATTTGCTTATTATCTCTTGTCCCATAAATAAGGATATTTAAAAAACAAAAAATATATTTTTTTACACGTTTATTGTCTCTAACTAATTTAACCAATTTTTGTTCAACATTGTTCAATGAATTGTCTCTCATAAAAAAGAAGCGGGGTGATAATTTAATTAAGGCGTGGTCCCCAACAAGACAATAATTTATTTGCTAGAAATGAATCAAACTCTGCTATTTCACATCAATTGCAACAGGTATATCATCATATACATGAGTTTTGACCATACCCGTATCATTTGAATCCAACCATTGGTAATGTAATTTTAACTTCACCGATTTAGCAATTGAATCAATGACTCTCGATTCAAAACTACAAATAAAAGCAGAATAAACGTTATTATTAATGTTGACTTAATTTTTTAAATTTTATACATCATGAACTAAGTAAATAGGTAATGTGAGATATAAAGAGAAATGGCCACAAGTGTAACATCCTGAAATTTTGTATATCGAAATAAGGGTATTTTAAGCTAAAATAGTGTTTTAGGGTAAATCGAGTGTTGTACCCTGATATTTTTTTAGGTCTAGATAAGATATTTCGAATGAGCAGAGGGCTTTAGTTTGTAGAGGACTGAAATATCTCACAATAATTGAAGTGAAATTCAGGAAAATACCTCTGTGCAACGAGGAAAAATTCCGCAAAGTTTTAGGTCGGAATACGGTCAGGTCCCAAAGCTCGGAAAAATCCCAGAAAATAGTAAAGGATGTCCAGAACAATATGGTGCGATCAAGATGATTCAAGATCTGAGGAATTTATTATGAATTTTTGAATATTTTTATAATTTTTGGCCAGACCTATTTTTGGCCAAAAATTGTGTTCTCGACTGGGGTTTAGAAAAATTAATACATTATTTTAGAGAATTTTTTATGCAGTAAAAATCCCAATTATGTGAGTAAAAACCCTTGAAAATTGGTAAATTGCCGATAAAAGGGGTTTTAAGAAAAACTTATTCTGGAAGTTTTAGATGTCTAAAAATTCTAAAATTTTAATGGTAGTATCCTGGTATTTTTAGAGAATTTTGGTGAATTTTTTGGAATTTTTAGACAACCATAGAAGTTTCTGAAATTTTCTAATTTTCGAGTTGATTCAGGGGAAATTATCGGATGAAATTGGGCTAGGAGGACCCCTAAGTGCACCTGGATGTGAAATATGAAGAAAACTGTAGAAGGGACACTTGTCAAGGTGAAAAGCTTTTGGGAAAATTACATCTAAAGACCCAATAAAAATTGCACTTTGACTTCTCTTCAACCATAAATAGACCCCCTTCATTCTCTCCAAACCAAACTCCCCTCTCTCTTGGAAGCTCTCTTACCCTTCTCAAAGTATGCCTCTTCCAAAGCAGTTTCAAGTGGTCCTGGTTTGGTCTTTGGTGCAAATAAGTTCAAATTTTCTTCCTCTTTTGAATTCTTTTATTTTCTAGCAATTTTTAGAGTAGTTTTAAGGGGAATTTCTGTCCAATTGGGTTGGCCTCTATAGTGAACCTAAGGGGAGGTTATATCCAACTATTCTAGCTAAAACAAGTCTTTTTAAGGGGAAGTGTTGCCTAATTTTCTAGGATTAAGATAGCATATCCTAGGAAAAGGTGTTGTCTGACTGTCCCAAACTAAGATTGCATTTCTTAGGAGGAGGTGTTGTCCGACTATCCCAGACTGAGGTAGGATTTTTAAGGGGGAGATCTACCCAACTGTTGAATCTGGGTAGTTCGGTGGGCACATCAAAGAAGAGATGATGCCCAACTGCCCCGGCCTAGGTAGTAAGGATAGGCTAGCAGCGAGGACCTGGGCTCAATGGGCTATACATGGTGGACCACATAGAGGTAAAGGTAGGGGAAGGATACGGTCTAGGTAGTAGGAAACCAGGACCCTGGGGGTACAAGAGGGGAAGGGTTGTAGTATA
>JBAGKO010022641.1:0-11027 GCA_037177275.1 Acacia concinna | reverse complement strand
TTCGGGCCTAAAAGACCCGTATTAAAATGGTCCCACTTTTTCCAAACCCATAACCGCAGGGTTAGCGGGTTGGGAGGGTTCGGCCCACGGTTAAAACCCGTATTACCGGCTCTACAACAATGTACAACAAGAAGACCTACTTTTTTTTTTTGGGGGGCCAGTAGACGATCGACTTTTTTAAATTATACTCATAAGGTAAAGTAGAACACAGGCTTTAAAAATCCTCTAATCAATTCTTCTGTAATAGCGTAAAGGCAATTGGCTTGTGTATATCTTTACTTCAAGAGGCTGTTTGAATAGATTCAGTACTGATAACTCGTATATCACATGGTGTTGTTTGCCAGTGGGGATTACAACTCTGTATGAGCTACTTCCTCCGGATATTCGATACACTCGTCAAAGTTGACAATTTTGGAAGCTAGCTAGTTAACGTAGTAACATGTATTTATTAAAACACTTTAATCATCTTTTTTAATCCTTCATTCACTCTCCTCCTTGATTATTGTTGAGAGAGCATCAATAGTATAAATTAGAAAAAGAATAACAAATATGAAAATTATATTTTATATTTAACTTTAATATTAACTCTACATATATATCTTATATTAACAACTATAGGAGTATAGTGTCTGTAATGTATTGCATAGTGTTTCATTATTTGCAGAGATGATGATGTGGCTATGAAAAGTAAAGAAGAACTTGAGAAGATGTCAAATATGATGCAGAGACTTGACTCGATGTGGAAATAGTCCCCAACTCTCACAGATATAGAATTGGACTTAATATATATATATATATATATATATATTATAAGTGTAAGGGAAAATGACACTTAAATATCATTTGAATTTTCAAAACCCAAAAAGGTCTGTTAACATTTTAAAAAGACATTAAGATACCATAGACCAAATTGGGTTTTTTTTTATTTTTTTGAAGTGAAAAGTGATATTAAAACTAGTGAATTCCATTACTCTTATGAGTAATCTCATTACTCTTATAACAAAAAATCTCCTCTCTCTTTTGTTTTCCAAATTTGCTGAGGTGAAAAGTGATCCACAAACTAACGAATTTCATTATTATTATTGCAAATCTCATTACTCAACTTGCGAAAATCTCCTCAGGCATGGGCATATTTCTCTTTCCTCTGTCACTATGCGTCAATCAGTGTTAGATAAACAGTGACAAATGAATAGTGACAAAGGGAGAGAGAAAAACATATATAAAAAAATTATAGCGAAATCCATTACTCTTATAGGTAATCCTATTACTCTTATAGTGAAATCCTGCTACTATTCACATCTAAAAATTTGAAAAACCCAATTTGGTCCATGTCTTTTTGAAATGTTAACAGACATTTTTGAGTTTTACAAATTCACATGGTATTTAAGTGGAATTCTCCCTAAATGTAACGACCATAAGCTCTATCTTTTTCAGGTGTTCCCCTGCCATTTTGTTCCATTTCTGCAATTCCTTTTTAATAATAAGACAAAATGATATTAAGTAAACAAGTTTTAGAGGGAACACTAAGTTAATACCCATAAATAAATACTAAAAAAAAGCGTTTAGTGGAACAACACTGACATGAGTGAATGAGAAGGCATAAATCAAAGGAATACTTCTGCCAAGCGCTGTCACACCTCTCTTTTAATCTGACATTAATCAGATTAATAGAGTGTAGTTTGAATGGCAAATGAAAATAGCATAATATGCACTGATACATATGTATATATATATAGTGCTTATATCTTTACAATATCCCACGGGTTGTGCAACTATATTTTTACACAATCTCCAAATAAAATAAATAAGAGAAGTTGCATGGCAAGCTTGTGTGAGTCCCGTTCCTTCAGTTGCCAGTCTCTACATTTTTGTCCTCATAATAGCTTCAATCAGCTGAGTAGATTATATTTTATTGGAAAGTGTGAGATTCAAAAGAATCCCAGTAGTAACTCATAGTCACTCATAAATATGTGAAAGCTATACATGCAATACACCATAACATCTCATATCAACACCTTAGCCTTGCTTGGCTATACAATGCGCTTCACACGCATATTACCAGTATATCTCATCTCAAATGGGTTTCACAGAGGCCAATGGTACTTGTGCTTTTCCCACACCATAGTTAGGTATGCAATCGATAATTTATATCACAGAACATGACAATATATAAATAATCACATAAAGTATGAAAGTTAGAGCTACTATCTGAATGCCTTTCCAGTCTGCTTATCCTTTCTTTGATCAATCTTTCGGTCTACTTGGGAAAAGATCGACCCTAAATACCAAAGATATAATAAATGAGTTATTACTAATTCATTCTTTATTTCTAAACTCATACCATAATTATTTTTCCTCAAAAATACACATTGACGACATTGCTTTTAGAAATACCAGTCTATTTTCTTTTATAATTGGTGTAATTACACTGTTCCAAAAATTATGACCTAGGCTTCCTCTACACAATTTCACGTGATGAATCCATTTATGGTCTCAAAATTATCAAAATCCAAATCCTTCCCCATGTTCCAAGCCCAAACTGAAATGATACACATGTTCGGCCAAAATTGCCAATTTCAATCCTAATGCTTCCAAAATAATTTCCTTACCTTTACCCCACACAATTTTTCATCCTAAACCCATTGGAAGCATCTAAAACATCAAAATCAACCTCTATCATGGCCAAATAGGAACTGGACAGAACAGGACAGAAGTTTATAAAATTATGTTTTATTGTTTCTTTCATCAAATCATCATTCTTACACTCCTTTCTACTTATTTAAACCGTTTACTTCATCTTCCATAAGGTCAATAGAAATTTGGGCAGCACCTCCCCTTAGAGTTCATACCTTCTCAAAATCCAAAACGAGTCCAAATCAACTAATATTCACCATCAACTATCACAAATCAACAAGAAGTAACAAGAGGATCAAAGTTTTGGTGATTACTTTCTTATGTTCTTCACTTTCTCTCTCTAACTGAACCCAAAGACCCTCTTTCTCTTAGTTTTCACCTTGCCACATGAGATTTCAACAAAGCCATGAACAAAGGAAAGAGTAGAATTCAAGAATCAAGGAGAAAATGAGAGGTTTTGGCATAATCTTACCTTTGATCTCTTAATTCTTCTTCCTCTTCCTTCTCTCTCTCTCTCTCCAACTCTCTCTCTCTCTCTGTGGTTCAGCCAAAAACAAAGGGCTGTCAATGTTTTGAAGAAGGCTAAATCACTTAAATCACATGTGCCAATTTATTTTAATTAATCAAGTTAATTTAATTTTTGGCCACATATTTTGTTGTTTGCTTTCTTGATATTTCAACTAGCAAGCCTAAATCTTGACCCTTTATTTTGGCTTCCCCATCTTGCCCTTGAGATCATATTTAATCTTCCCTTTATGCCATTGATTGAGCCACAATTTACAAACTTGCAATTACATTTTTACAATTTTCAGATTTCTGGACAGAATTTTCACCCAACTTTGAAAATTCATATATAATTGTACAAATATCCAATTGAGCTTATTCCAAAGCCTAAATGTCCCTTTTTGAGTTTAGTTTTAGAGAAGAATACTTTCTTTGATCAATTGGAATCGGAACATTCCCAGGAGATTCGTTTTGTTACACTACTCTAGAAACTGGCGAATTTCATTGGGCAAACTTCAAAAATTCAAATCTTTTAATATATACATCAAAATATCACGTATGACATATAAAATTAAAGCTTTATATGTCTAATTTTAGATTGAAAAGTTTCAAAAGTTTTAGACATCACTAGCCTAGGCAAAAATGATGCACAACATAACTGCCTCCTATCTCATTCCAGAAATCAGTCAAAACTTACTTTAACTATAATTCTTACACCAAAATCTATCATTTTATTCCTATTATCTTATTATTTACTTGGAGAGTTTTGGTAAATAAAAATTGGGATGTTACATTGAGCACAAGCCCATCCAACCCAAATCGAAGAAGACACATGATAGCATATGAAATCTCTAGTGAAATGGAGATAACCCTTCAGTGCTGACAAAGTAGTGGACACCAAATCTCCCAATCTTGGGTTCGTTAGGGAAAGGCTGAGTTAATCACCACCTAACCTTTGATTTCCCAGTCACCCCATCGCCACCAAGATGATTTGCTCTACCGATCTATCTCCTCTTCCCTTCAACGCAACTCATACATCTGGGCAACAATGAACAGACTCAAGGAAACGAGAATTAGAAACACCCTTAAACCCATCCCCTAGCCAGACGACCCCCTTGTTGGTGAGTGCTAGAGAGAAAGGCGTCAGCACCCTCAGTCAAAATCAAGGAAGCTCTCATGAAATGGAAAACAAGAACCTCCAAAAAGAAGAGGGAACACGAGCGATAGGGTTATAAGGTCAAATTTTATTTAATTAAGATTTATGAGAGGAGCAAATCAAATGTATTTTAAATTAATGTCATGACTATAGAGAGAAGGAAGCTATTACCAAATATTCTATTCATTTTTATGAACTGCAAACTATAATGCAGTTCTTTATCTTCATTTGAGCATATCCCAGTGCTGATGTAAATCCAACATTGGACCAAAGATATGCGCACATTTAATTTGACATTATCTCTCTTCCTTCTCTTTCAATAAGTACAGTTATGGCCTCTCCATTAGCTATTCTCAAATCAGCCTGATCAAATTGTATAGGGATCATAGGGCATTTATCTGGACAATATACTGCCAAAGTAGGGTACAAACATTATATAACATCTTCTAGATCAGGATCTAATTCAGTGGATCCTTTTTGAAAATTTAATTTTGTGGTCCATTTTTTCTATGAATTTTGAAGCTATTTCAGAAAGCACTACCAGCCATTGACATTATGAGAAATCATCATCATCTTCCTTCGAGTGGAAATTGTCTGTTTAGGTGTATGAAAGATGAATCCCTGCATCATGTGATGTTTGAATGCAGTTATTCCTGGGTTTTATGGTTTGGATTGTTATCTATCATTCCTTTGCCTCTGATATTATTCACTTCCTGATGCATTAATTTAGAATGGTCACATTCAAGTACTTTTGTTAGGTTTTCCAATTATTTCCCTATTCCAACTAATTATTGTATTATATATATATGTAACTTAGGTGAAGGCATTTTAATATCATTCGGATCCTTATTCAAAAAATAGAAGAAGTAAATTTATATATAAATATGCTTATATCAAGGTAATAGAGATAGTAAATAGAGAGGAAATGGTGAAGGTAAATAAATACATCCTTTTCTTCTTAGGTTAAGTTTTCTTTGGATGACGGTGCATCCGCAATCTCTTTATTGTTTTATTTATAATTTTCAAATTCAGATGTTCTTTGTACAGATGTATTATTTTCTTTCTTCAACGTTATTTAATTATTGAGAAAAATAATTTGAGATAATATCAAAGTAAAATCACTATTAAATCAAGATGAAATAACAAAATCCAAATTCAAACTTACACTTTTAATAAATTCTTAATTAATACAATTGGGGAATTTTTTTTATTTTGTTAAAAGACAATAATACCTTGTGTAGTTAAAAAAAGTGAAATTAAAAATAATGCACGTATGAATTCTGTTTGGATTATTTCAACAGGACTTAATTGTGTTTCTTCCAATGAAAAATCTGATTAAATACACAAATTAATGTTTGTGGGATAATGATTAAAAATAGAGGCCTTCAACTGTCGCATAAAGGGTGAGGAAAATCTTGTGCCAAATTATGACAATCATTAAGTATACCAACTGCTCAAAGCCATGGGAGGGAGGTAAGCTTAGCAAGAATTGAGGAGGCAAAACAGTGGATACAAATATTAAATTTACAATTCTTTTGGTCTTTAAGAATGTGGAAGTTAGTTTTCTTTTCTTTTTTTAAGACCCCAGTCATTTATCTCCTGAGATCGAACTCCTGACTAAATTCTTAATTAAGGAACCAACTAGGTGCCAACTTAGTTAACTTAAAAATGGCATTCTTTATTGATGAGATTAACTGACTTTTCCCCCAAATTTACAACTCTTTTTACACACTACCTCAATGATTACGCATAGGAAGCGCAAGTTTGAGAATGATCCCTCTTCTTCTCTCTTGCTATTAAACAAGATTTGCAAAGTATTGAGGATATAGGAAAATGTTCTAATAAACTGAAGCTTAATAATGGTTTAAATGAAGGGATGCTAGAAGAATTGCGGTATAACGAACATTTGGTTTCAAAGCGTTTAAGAAGAACTAGAAAGCAAGAGCTAAATGGGAATCTAAATGAAGTTGTTTTGAGCAGCCGCCTACTTAAAAAGGTGCACAAATTAGTTGGGAATAATTTATTTTTCCAAAATTATGAATATTTGCCTTTGAATGTTTTTGAGAAGATTGATGATTTCATAGTTAATTAATTCAAGTTCATTCTATCGATGAGCTTTTTCCCATTCATCATTTGCATTTGCTGAAGGAGCCAATACTAAGGATGATCGTTGGTTTGTTTATTTTGCTGATGATACGGCTAATTCACGCTCTCTATCTTCATCTGACTTGTAAGATTGTTAGTCTTTAAATAAGAAGAAAAGAGACTCTAGCTGTATTGATTTAAATGCTGATATGTGTGCTGATTCCATTGTCTCTGCTGATGTTATACAAAAGGAAAAGAAGCATAAGGTCTATGTTGTCCTCTCTAAGGGAGCTACAACTAAGATAATGAAGATTGCAGAAGGATCTTCTCCTACCAATTGGGCTCAGGAAGCTGCCTGAAGCTTCCTCACGAGCCATGAAAATCTTAAGTTGAAATTGTCAAGGTTTTTGTAAATCCTCTGCAGTTCAACGTTGCAGGCTTTTGATCACTTTGCATTGCCCAGATTTTATTTTCTTATCAGAAACTAAGATCAGTGTTCAAAATGCCCTTTCTTCTATAGTTAATTATGGTTACTCCGTTCATTATGGTACTGATGCAATTAGGAAGGGAGGGGTACCTTGATAGCATGAAAACTTTGCCACTGCAAAGTGAATGAGATTAATTTCTCTTCTGCGTATTATCTATCTTTTATCTATGGTCCATCGAAAGCTTCTCTAAGATATATCCTTTAGGATTGGATGATTGGATTTGCTAAAAATATTGATGAGCCCTAGTTGCTAATTGGTGATTTCAACCAGATTCTGTTACCATAAGATAAATTTACCTGCTTACGGAATGATAGTATTGTGTTTTCCTTTCAAAACTGTTTGGATATATGCAAATTGATGCAAGTAACTCAGCAAGGACCAAACTTTACGTGGATGAATAATAAGAAAGGACATCAAATGGTGCTAGAAAAAATTGATAGGGCTTTTTGTAATTGTCATTGGCTGATGGAATGTCCTGGGACGTTTGTAACTAATCTTTCTATAGCTTCTTCATACCACAATCCTATTATTCTCTCACAATTTAATGATGAAAAGAAGGCCAGATTTAGAAAATTTGAGGAATTCTGGTTCAAGTTTCAAAAATGTGACTAGATTATCAAGGATTGTTGGGCCCTAGATTATCAAGGTTCTACTCCTTTTAAGCTACATTACAAGCTTAACAAGACTTTTTCTTGTCTTGTGGAATGGAATAATTCCTCCATAAGGAATTTGTTTAAAAGAATCGAAAATGTTGAAGTTAAATTGAAAGCATTGACCCTTCTGATGAATTGATGCTTTTGAATGCCAAACCTAATCTAGAATTTCTATATGAATGTGAACATAGTTTTTGGTCTCAAAGGGCAAAATTGAAATGGCTATTAGAGGGAGAAAGAAACGCAAAGCTCTTTCATGCATCTGTCTCCTAAAGAAAGGCAAAATATCAAACTAAAAGCACAAAAAAGGAGAATGAATCATGGACAAGTAATACTGAAGAAATATCTCATATGGCTTGTTCTCATTTTTTAGAAGTTAATTGCCCATAGGAATCTTCATCTATTCAGGCTTTGTTGTATGCTCTACAGAAACCTACTATGCTTATACTGTCAAGTGAAGATTTCCAAAATTTTTCCATGGAAGAAATTCAATAAGTTGTCTTTTCACTACCAAAAAATAGTGCTCCTAGTCCATATGGTAGTCATGCCAATTTTTTTCACAAATATTGGGATCTAGTAAAATTTGACTTGTTCAACATGATGCATAAATTTTGGGAATCTGAGTTTTTTCTTCAATCTTTCAATAAGACAAATATTATAGTCATTCCCAAATCAAATCAGGTACAAACCTTTAAAGATCTCAGGCCCGTTAGCCTGTGTAATGTGGTCTATGAAGTTATATCAAAGGTTTTTTGCTTGAGGATGAAGAAGGTTTTAAGCAACTATATTGCTCCTTTAAAATGTGCCTTCTTAAAAGGAAGATTAATTGTAGACAATATTTTACTAGCTACGTATCTGATGAATCAAATCCATTTGGCTAGAGATGGAAGGAAGAAACTCGTTACATTTAAAGCTGATTTCTCTAAAGCTCTTGACTCATGGGATTTTATTTATGTTGTTTTGAAAAGGATGAACTTCCCAGATAAATGGATTGCACTTGTTATGTAATGAATCACTACTATTCGTTATCAAGTGGTGCTTGATGATAGAATTGCTGGGACAATTTCTCCTCGCAAGGGCATTCGTCAGGGAGACCCTCTTTCCCCGTATATTTATATTTTATTTTTATCTGCCAATGTGCTTTCTTGCATTTTAAACACCTTTGAGCATATAGGTCAATTGCAAGGGATATGAATTAGTAATAATGCTCAGTCAGTTTCGCATTTATTATATGCAGACGACTCAGTCTTTTCTTCTTTGAGGTGAATGATCAAAGGATCAATTCAATCAAAGTAGCTTTGGATATTTACAATAATTGATATGGACAAATGTTAAACAAAGCCAAGTCTTCCTTAATTTTTAGTCCAAACATCCACCATTCTTTAAAGATTGAATACTCTCATTTTTCGGGTGTGCATTTTATGGATAGACTTGGCAAGTACCTTAGTACTTGGGTTGATCTAGGTGGGAACAAATCTCAAATTTACAATTAGGTTAATTCTATTGTTTAAAGAACTGTTGCTTGAAAGGAGTGTCTATTGTCTCAAGCCTCTAGACTAACTTTAATCAAATCAGTTTTTGCAGGAGTTAATTTACATGTATTATCTTGAGTAAAGTTGCCTACTTATATTTTAACCAAATTGACATGAGGTGTACAAATTTCTTTTGAGGTACAAATGGAGACAGAAACAGAATTCATTTGAAAAGCAAGGACTTCATCTTTATGAACAATTTGAAAGGTGGATAGGGATTAAGTCAATTGCTTAGGTTAATGAATCCCTTTTCGCTAAGCAAGTATGGAGGATTCTCAATTCTTCTATAGGTGAACTATTGGTAGAAACCATGAAGATCAAGTACTTTGATTTGAATAGTCCATCTTTAATCAAGCAACCATATAACTCCTCTTGGATGTGGAAAGGTATTCACAATTGTTCTTCTATCACTTGTGATCACTTAAGTTGGAGAGTAAGATCTGGCACTTCAATCCCCTTAAATCACCCTTTGTGATAGCCCATGCAATCTAGCTCTCAAATGTCTTCATCATTGAATGATGTTAGAGATTTGTTACTGCATCTTCCATTTGGCTAGCAACCAGTTAAATGGAATGTTCCTCTAGTAAGATCTTTATATTTAAGTGATGTAGCTGAAGTCATTGTCAATACTACTCTCTCTTTTAATGATGCACATGATATAATTGTTTGGAATCTAAGTTTCTCGAGTAAGTTCTTAACTAAGTTTGGCTATAGATTGTTGTCTTCCAATAGCTTGCGCATTTCATCTTATGGTTTTTGGAAATTTTTATGGTATCTTTCTCTTCCAATGGCATACATTCTTTTCGTGTGGAAATATTGAATGAGGCAATCCCTATAGTTGATGTTTTGAACTTTCATAATCTCAATATTTTAAATGCATGTGCTTTTGGTTGCTCTAAAAAGGAATCACTAGAATACTTCTTCTTAAACAGCCCTTTCGCCATGGTTGTATGGTATGGTGTTGCCTCCATTATAATGCTTTCACTAACCTTTGATAACTTTAAGCAGTGGTGTAAAACCACAATTGTCTAATTACATAAATATGAACTTTTCACGAAACTTTGATTGATGAGCAAAATTCTTAATTTCATATGGATGAAGAGAAACCAGTTTTGTCACCAATTGCTAGGTCCTATAAAGCCTGAAGCAGTCATTAAGGAAATCTATTGTGTAGCGTCTTTATGCAATCTAACATAATCTAATTTTAGGAAGTTAGGACATACTACATTAATGGCAACTCAATATTCATCAATCTCTTTAGATCAAATTCCAAATGCAGGGTGGTTTATTTTCATGGAGAAATCTAAGAATGGAAGGAAACTGTTTACATATCATGGATAGGATTTAAAGGACAAACTATTCGGCCCTGTTTGGTACGAGGCATTAGGGGTAGGGGTAGGGATTGGATCAAGGATTGGATAAATTGTATTGTTTAGTATGAGGTACAAAGCATCCCTAAGGATTGCAAATCCCACGAAAGTGGGATTGATGCAAAACCACCCTCACTCCTGGTATTGGCGAAGCAATACAGAGATTGAAAAATGTTAGGACAAAATTGTCCCTATTTATAATAATTTTTAGGTTAAGTACCCACATTTTATTCTTTGCATTAATCTTTGAGAATCTCATCCATATATTATGTTATATGTGAATTAAAAAATATACTTTTTTATTAATGTTTTTAATATTTTTGAAAAATATTAAATTTTTACGTAATGAAATCTCAACCTTACGTATTAAATATTGTTAATAATTTAATATTTACTTATATCGCGTCCATCTTAAAAATATAAAAATAAGATATTATGATTATATTTGAATTGATATGATTAGATTTCTATACCAAATATCATCATATATAAAATATTTTTGGTTTTCCAATGCAAATATAGGATTTCCTACATTTTTTACACAATTAATCCAGCATATTGTAAGTTAGATAAAAAAATAAAATCTAGAAATAATATCAAACCCT
>JBAGKO010022630.1:0-11028 GCA_037177275.1 Acacia concinna | reverse complement strand
TAAATCTGTAGGATTAGGTTTCTATACTTAATTTGCTTGTAGGATATACATATACCTACTGGCCCTACATATATTAGGCTTACACTTAAATTAATCCAATTAAATACTAGTAGCCTAAAGAATTAGAGATTAACATAATTGGAATACCTTTTAGTGAATCAAAAGACTAGTAAATATTATTTTAAATATAATTAATAAAAAAAAATTAGACACTAAAAAATAATTAAAATTATAATAATTTAAGTCACCACTTATATCTAGAATCACTCCTGATTCACTCCTTGCATGCACGATTTTTGTCTGCTTTTGCTTAACCACACATTTAGTTTCTCACTTTCTCACTTTATTGCTTTTAATTAGTTGGAGAATCTCTCAACTTCGGCTTCCTTTCCGTTCGCCTCTCAATGCTCATGGGTTTCCCTGTATTGGGTATGGGCAATTTCGTATGTTCTCTTTTTAGTTAAGATATCAATTTTTTAAAACAAGGAAAATAATTTTTAATACAAATAATATACAATTACAAGTGACAAAACCCAGCCCCTTACACGTGTATGCTTTTTCATTAAAAAACTGAAATTTTTCCTATGATTTATTCCTTTTCAATTAAAATAAAATAAGCTTAAACACGTCTGCTTAGATATTTAAGAATCCCAAGGTCAAAGAAAGCCCACTAATAGCACGTCTTAACCTCGTGATGTGTGTCTACGAAAAGCATGGCAACCAAACCACCCTTGAGGCCGTAGTTAAAGAGAGGGGTATTAGTAAATGCAATGTTTATGGCAATCAAACCACCCCTTAGATATTTATGGCAGGGTCAGTTGGGTCTGTCTGGTTCGAAGGGAGAAAATAGAAGGGGAGGCGATGAAAAGAATAGGTAGGGTGTTACTTTATTTGATTTAGTTTATAAAAAGGAGAGGTGAAGAGTTTTTAATAAAACTTTATGGGAGGGGTTGACAGTAATTTATCATTTTACCGTAACTATAATATTATTTTTTATTTATAATATTTATTTTAAATTAATTTCATAATAATACAATTTTAATATAAAAAATATGCTTTTTAAATAAAATAAAAATAATATATTTTTCATTATAATAACATTGTTACTTACATTATAATTTTTTTAATTTATGAATATATATTTCTATTTTAAATCATTTTATAAAAATATTGTGTGCAAGAATATAATTTTTTAAATTTATATCATAATAATATTTTTTATTTAAATTAATTTAATATTAATAAAAATAATAATATATTTTCAGTAATAATAATAATTTTTATTTAAATTATTTTTTATAAATATATTTTAATAATATTATTATTTCTATTTATCATAATTTTTTTCGCATAAGCATTATTAGAATATCTTATAACTTATAAGTGGTTTGACTCCCTTCTAAAAACCCCATAATTTAAAAGGGTACCAAAATGTGGGTGTTCGAGGGGAGGAAATGAAAACTTTAGGTCCTCTCCCCACTAAAATTTTAAATGAAGTGACTCATTTTCCCTCCCTGCCATTCTCTCATCTCCAATCAAACACACTTTGTTGTTAAAAAGGGGTCAAAGAAAAGAAATGTACATTTTTGTAGCCACCGTAAATGCAATATTTTTCTCCTATCAATTCAAAGTACAAAAAACTGGACTGGATAACGAACCAGTCACAGTAACGATTCAGGGTTTAAAGGGTTCAACTGGGTCGGACAGGGGTTGAAACCGGTCATATTAAAATATTATAATTTAATTGATAATGATAAAATAATACTATATATATACATAAAAATTAAAGAAACATATAAATATAATTTATAATAATAAAATAGAAGACAATATATTGATATTTTTTAAAATTTCATAAATAAATGAGTAGTGTTTCTTTTTTTCTTTTTTGCAATAAAAATCGGGCCCCGTGCGAACCGGCTAATTTGACCGGTTCAACCGGTCGTTGACCAAACGAATCGGTTAACCGATTTTTTTTCTAATCGGATCGGATCAGGGGTCTGTTTCCAGTCTAATCGATTGAATCGACTGGTCTGATCTAGTTTTTTTTTTTTTACATTGTCTCAATTACAAAATGAATTATTAATAAAAGTACATGATGATTTGAAAATCGATGCCACTTGCCAGTATTGAGGTCGCGGTGTCCTCTTTGAATTGTGGCCACTCCTTTTTGCTTTAGCTGGTTAGTGTCGGTGATAACGAGGGAGGGTGTAGCGGCAGTGGAAAAAATTATACAAGGAACAATCCCTCTTTTACTTGGTGCTCCTAAATATAATGAACAAATTTATTTTGCGTAAAGTTTTAAACCAATTTTTCTATTTTTGACCGATTAAATATACATAAATAATTGTCTCTGTAATAAATTTTCATTTATTATGTGCTCATTTGGAATAACTTATTTAAAGGTAATAATATCTTATTTGCGGAGTACGAAGCAAGTATGTGATAAGGGTATTTCTCGTACTTTGTGCATAAGATTTTATTTGCCTCAAATAAGTTATAACAAACAAGCCCTATATCTTATGTACTCTTGTAATCTTTTTGGATCACTCAATGTCGAGTAATTTTATTAGATTTTATTATTAGGTATATGATTAATTGACTAATCGTTTTTATGAAGAATGTGAGATTTATACTTGATGGGTGCAAAATTTACAATTCTCGACTCTGCAAGTGTACAGGCCGTATCAAGTAATAAAATAGTGAGTAAGATATCGTTCCCAATGAAGACTTGGTATCTAAACTCAATTGAGCACTAATTTTACACTTTCAATTAATTTGAGTAAATCAAAATTTAATTCAAATAAGTGAAAGTAAAATCTAAAATCAAATTAAAATAAACTAACGACCATAAATATTAAAAAGGCAACCTAGAGTCACTAATCACTTATTAGGTTATAAACTTTGTTTCCACTAATTTAATTAGTTTTTATGTTAATTTTGTTAATCTCAAGTATAAATAGCTATAAGTGCCTTTTAGTCCACTTACAACCCTCTCTTAAGTATAAGATATTATGTCTAACATAATTACTCAAGAGATAAGACAATTCAAAGACATTCTTCAACAATTATATAGGGCTATTAGATATATATCTATCCTAATCACAAATTAAATCGTAATCTAATCCCATATTACTTAATCTCAAAGCTTAATAAAATCTCATTCGTTAAAGTAAGTTTTAATACTCAAATTAATACTTAATGGTTATCAAGCACTAAGTAGATAAAAATATCAATAATATTAAATAATCAAAATTAACATTAAAACACAACTAATCAGTAAAATAAAGTGTAATCAACTAAATAAATCCAGTCACTCTAAATTGTAAAACAAAATTAGGTAATCATTAGACAAAATTTCAATCCGCAGCCACACACATAACCAAACTCAAATTTAGGAAAAGAGAGGAGACAAGTAACAAAACAGAGCTAATAATAGTTTCATCCCTAACTTCCTCTTCCTTAAGCTGTCGCCTCCAGAAAATCAGAAGAAAAGGGTGAGAACAATACAGCAAATGGCATCACTCCGTCCATGTCCGATCAGTCACCTATGGTTCCTTCTCCGGTTCAGCTCTGGCTCAAAGAAGAAGAGAATCAGAGTATAGAGACGGCAAATCGAAGTTCCTTTCGTCCTTACTCCGATCGCCGCCGTTTGCTTTAACTCCTCTACCTCGCTCTCCTTCCCGACGCTGGTTCTCTTTCTGCTCTAGTTCAGCGAAGATGAAGATGAACAGTGCCTCAAGAAAAGAAAATTTGCGGCTGACCCCTTTGCTTTTTCCGTCACGCGTTTTTTTTCAATTTTTTAGGTTTTCAATCCCCATTCATTGCATACGCTGCCGTCCAACCAGGAAATGCACAAGTTATAATAATAATAATAATAAAACTCTCTCTTTTTTTCTTTTTTAAATTATTAAAATTTATTTAATCTTTTACCTAATCTTATCTATTTCTATTTAATCTAAAATTATAATATTTTATTTAAAATCCCCTAAATAATGCATCCAATCAATATTTTAACAAAATCTCCAATAAATCCCTCTAATTTAGCAATTATGACTTCCCAAATATACTAAAATATATCTCAATTTAACTAAATAGAGGAGTCATCAATCACTCCCATTGATCACGTCATTCTCAATAAAGACAACATCTTAGATTTTACAAAGCGCTCAGAAGGTGGAGGACAATAGAACCTGTAACCTTTAGACAAGTCTGGATAGCCTACAAAATAACTTTTAAACATGTGATAAATATATAAATGTGTATCACTAAATTCAACCTATGGGCAATGAATTTAGCATAGCTTGCATTTACCTCGAATTGGTGAGCTTAAAACGTACAATTCATATTTCCTAATACCTGTGGGCAACTTAAAAAATATAATACCACTCTATCCCACCGTAATTAAATATTTAATTATAATTGTCTACCTGTGGGCAAAGATCAATTATAATTCCATATTTAACTGCAATTGATATTTTTTAAGTTCCATAATGTGATAATATTGCATGCAAAAATAAAAGGATGTTGTGGTTGTTCCTTGATAAAAGAGGGCATGCTAATCACAAAATATCTATTTAAGTGCATTAAAACCAAATATGCACGTCTTAATGGAGAGAATAATTAATTAATTTTAAACACAAAGGTAAAAAATAATTAATTAAGGCTCTCCCACTGTTGTATGTATCCAAAATTGTGTTAAGATTAATTTTGGCATTATCAATGAAAAATAAATTTTTGTAAGCTTGAATGGTTAAATAGTTGTCTAAATTAATTTTCCAAATTTTATACAGTTAAATAACTCATAAAATTTTATTTTGGAAATATTTTTCTCTTTATGAAAAACGCCAAGCTTAATCTATTCAATTAATTTAAACAACTTCCAAATGGTTATAATTGAAAGGATACAAAAAATTAATTTTGAAAACAGTGAGAAAATCATTTTATTTTTGGCCCAAAAATTCATTTCTAGAAAAATTAATTGGCCTATTAGAGTAAAATGGTTATTGTCCAAAAAGTAAAAAAAAATTAGAGCCCAAAACTGAGGCCCAAAACGCTCAAGCAAACAAATCCCGTTTTTTTTTGTTGACGGCCCAAAAGTGCTCTAGCAGTAGGTAAAAAAAATTTTTTTATAAGGCCCAGCGCACCTTGGCCCAAAATTCACATCTACCCTATTCTAGAAAACAAGTGAAATGTGCATTTCACTTGGTTGAAAACGACGTCGTTCTGAGCTTGAGTGGGAGGGGCTCCTGTGTGATGCAAAATGACGTCGTTCACAGCTCCTCAAAACGTCGTCGGTTTCATCCATCTCTCCCACCCGTTTTCTAAAAACCCTACCCGCCACTGACCTGAAACCTGACCTAGAGGTCTCCGTGACCCGTGACGGTTCTGGCCTGTTTTTCTGGCGAACTAGAGCGTGATTTTGATGGCAATTGCAATGATCTCTCTAGAAAACATAGGGTAAATGTTCTCATCGCAATTTTTGCTCGAGCCATCGACGAAATCAAAAATTCAACATTAATTGAAAATCATCTCGATGAAAAGAAAACGTGATGTTCTCATTCTGACAACGATGATAGAAGGAAGCGCAAAAATTAAACCCAACAGATCTTCACAACAAAGCCAAAATCATTCAAGATCTCTCTCCATATTTTCATCGCACAAAGCAGAGATAACATGGCAAAAGAGAAACAAAAATCTTAGTAGATCCAAAGTTAATGAATCAGAAAACTCAGGCAATGAGCAAAAAAAGGAAATCACCGAAAGCAAAGCTCTAAATTAAACCCATAAAAAAATAAAAGAAAATCTAGATTTTACTAAAAAATCTTTCAAAATTTGTAGAAGATATTTTGGATTCCTTATCTCTATGGTCCAAAATTGCAATTTTAAAAATATGAATGATCTATGATCTAGAAGATCATCCCCGATCAAAATTAGAAGGTAGAAAATCAGAGAACTTGGCTCTGATGCCACATGTAGGATAAATTAAATTTATAGATAACAAATATAGAATAATTTATCCATTAAGAAATACAACGGAAGACTAAATACCTCTAGCCATTGCTAATTCTTGATCAAGAACTCAAATCACTGGATGAATGAACAACTGTAAAACAAATACTAGTCAGTTTGTCAGGACTCTTCTAACTGACTATAAGACACAGTGATGGGGCTGTGAGATAGCCGTGGCTAGTCAGAGAACCTCAAGAGACAGTTAGAGTTTACGTATCTAACGCTCTGTGTTTTGGCTGTGAACTTTGCGCACGTGTATTTTTACTATCAGAAAATCACTTAATAGCCAAAACAAAACCCTAATCTTACTGGGCCTTTTAACTGACTAATGGGCCACACTTAGAGTATTTTAATTACCCTAATTTATAACTATATGATATATTAGTATTAATTAAAATATCTAACATTCTCCCACTTGGCCCATAACTATATGTCAGTTTCTCTGTCAAGATCAACTAAGGATATATTGCAAGAATCATGGCGATAAGTCCTCTTAAGTCGAGTATTACCTTCCATGTATTACATGCAACACCCTTACTTAATGGGTAAAATTTAATGAATAAACGATCATGTTTAGTTGGTTCCAAACACAATGTTCATTAATCTCATCAACATATTGTATACAGATAGTGATAGAGATAACAAACTATAAACTTTATTTCATTGTATACCTCATCTAGAATACTGGAGGTCTGACCCCCATCTAGGGTACGTGTAACACAAACTCATTCGGTTTCAATCCCCTAGTCATAGGATCAGCTAGCATGTCCTTTGTGTTGATGTAATCAACCGAAATTTGGCCATCTTTGACTCTCTTTTAAACTTTGGAATTTCAGTTCGACCTATCTATTTCGACTTCCATTTATTTTATTATTTGTGATGGTCACCGCAGTTGTGTTATCACAATACATTTTAATTGGCCTAGAGATTGTATTCACAATCTTAGACCTTACAATGAAGTTCTTTATCCATATAGCTTGTGAACTTGCCTCGAAACAAGTAATGTACTTAGCATTACAAGTAAATGGTGTTGTTAGTGTTTGTTTGGCACTTCTCTAGGATATAGCTCAATCAGCCAATAGAAAGATGTAACTAGTAGTAGACTTATTTGTGTCTATCCATCCTCCTAGGTTAGAGTCTAAGTAACCAATCACTTCTAAGTTGTCTATTCTTCTTTATGTGAGCATATAGTGTATAGTGCCTTGTAAGTATCTAAACACTTTCTTTGTAGCAGTCTAACATGCTTCTCCTGGATCACTTTGGTACCTACCCAGCAATACCAACAACGAAAGCTATATTAGGTCTTATGCAGACTTGTGCATACATCAAGCTTCCCACTGCTGATGCGTATTGGACCTTTTCCATTTTCTTCCTCTGGAGTTTATTCTTAAGACATTGATCTAGATTGAACTTATCTCCCTTTTCAAGAGGAGCCACATTAGATGAACAGTTTTGCATCATAAATTGTTCAAGAACCTTGTTGATATAAGTTTGTTGAGACAATCCTAAAATGTCTTGAACTCTATCCCTATGGATCTCAATGCCAATGATATAGGATGCCTCACCCACATCCTTCATGTCAAAGCTCTTGCACAAAAATTGTTTCATTTCACGTAATAGTCCTAAATCATTGGTTGCAAGCAATATGTCATCGACATATGGAATAAGAAAAATGATCTTGCTCTCACTAAACTTATGATATATGCATTCACCCATGAAGTTCTCATCGAAACCAAATGATGTATTACCTCATGAAATTTCAAATATCATTGTTGTGAGGTTGCTTCAAGCCATAGATCAATTTCTTTAACTTGCACACCAAACATTCCTTGTCCCTTGTAATAAAACCCTCAGGCTGCTTCATGTAGACTTCTTCCTCAAGAACCCCATTGAGAAAAGCAATATTCACATCCATTTGGTGCAACTCCAAGTCCAAGTGCGCAACCAATGCCATGATTATGCGGAAAGAATCTTTAATGGATACAAGAGAAAATGTCTCTCTATAGTCGACTCTTTCCTCTTGTGTGAATCCCTTGGCAGCCAACCTACCATTGTATCGATTAATGTTACCTTATGAATCTCTTTTGGTTTTGTAAACCCATTTATAGCCAATGGCCTTAGATCCACTAGGTAACTTCGTAAGATCCAATACTTCATTGTTTGCCATGTAATTCATTTTCTCTATCATAACATTATGCCACAATTTGGAGTCTTCACCCTTTATAGCTTGATTAAACGTTAATGGATCATTATTTGTGCTAATGTCAAAGTTATTCTCAACAATGTATACTACATAGTCACTAGGCAATGCTGGTCTCTTTTCTTTGGTTGACCTTCTTAGTTCAACCTCTTGAGTGGGCTTAGGTGCCTCATTTAGAATTTCTTCCACCATGACTTGTCTTTGTTCTATATGACTGAGAGGTGGATAGATCTGCATGAATCTCACTCTACGCAAGTCAGGGGTCATGTCCATATGATCATCATTTGATTAATCACTCTCACTGATCACATCATTCTAAAAAAGACAACATTCCTAGATTCTACAAAACTTTCAGAAGGTGGAGGACAATAAAACCTATAACCTTTAGACATGTCCAGATAACTTACAAAGTAAGCTCTAATGGTTTCAGGGTCTACCTTCTTCTCTTGTGGATTATACATTCTTACTTCTACAGGACAGCCCCATACATTAAGGTGTTTTAAATTGGATTTCCATCATTTCCAGATTTTAAAGGGTATTTTTGACATTGCCTTTGATGGAACCCTATTCAATAAATACACAGTTGTCTTGAACAGGTTGAGGACAATAGATATGGGAGTGGATATATCTGTATGAATCTCACTCTACGCAAGTCAGGGGTCATGTACATATGATCATCATTTGATTAATCACTCCCATTGATCACGTCATTCTAAAATAAGACAACATTCCTAGATTCTACAAAACTTTCAGAAGGTGGAGGACAATAGAACCTATAACCTTTAGACATGTCCAAATAGCCTACAAAGTAAGCTCTAACAGTTTTAGGGTCTAGCTTCTTCTCTTGTGGATTATACATTCTTACTTTTGTAGGACAACCTCATACATTAAGGTGTTTTAAATTGGATTTCCATCTTTTTCAGATTTTAAAGGGTTTTTTTGGCACTGTCTTTGATGGAACCCTGTTCAATAAATACACAGCTGTCTTGAGTGCTTCTTTCCAAAATGAAGGAGGTAGTTTGGAGCTACTCATCATGCTCTTAACTATATCCAATAAGGTCTTATTCCTTCTTTCTGCTACACCATTCATACCAGGTGAGTCAAGTATAGTGTGTTGTGCAACAATACAATGCTCATGAAGGAAATCCGCAGAAGGACCTGGTGCCTGTCCTTCATTAGTGTACCTGTCATAGTACTCACCATCTCTATCGGATCTCACGATTTTGATTGGTTTTCTAATTTGTTTCTCTACCTCTGCTTTATATTCCTTAAAGGCATCGATCACCTCACTTTTATTATTAAGCAAGTAGATGTACATATATCACGAAAAATCATCAATAAAAGTGATAAAATACTTTTGAATGTGTGTGGATAAATCAGGGCAACATATATCGTATGTATAATTTTAAGTAGCTCGGAGCTTCTCTTAGCCCCCTTTTGTGACTTGTTGGTCTGCTTTCCCCTTATGTAGTCCACATAGATACCAATATCTGAATGGTCTAAAGATCGAAAGACTCCATCCTTAATAAACCTTTTGATCTAATCTAAAGAGATATAACTACTGCAGGGGGTTCTAGAACAATTTTAAACAAATAATCAACCATGACTACTCTTGTAATTTGAACATAATATTTACTTAAATACATCAAATCCTTTTGCAAACAAATTCCATAATTCAAAGGAATAAGTTTAGACGTTGAAATCAAATTCATTGTATAACAAGGAATGTAAAAACAATTGAAAATGTCCAATACAGTTTTATTCAAAAAAACAATTATAAAAGTTTCAATTACTTTGACCGAATCTCCTTTCCCACTTCTTGTAAGGACTTGAGCTTCATTGGGAAGTGAAGCCCTAGTTCTTAGGAACCTCTGCATGGTAGTAAAAATGTGGATCATTGAACCAATATCAATCCACCAAGTATCACTACTAACACTGATATGATGAGCTTCTGAAGCTACAATTGAAGTATACGTAGCTTTACCTTCCAGCCATGCCTTTCTCTAGCGGCACTTATTCTTCATGTACCCCTTCTTCTTACAGAAAAAACAGATATCTTCAATTTTCTTGATGGATGGTACAACAGCGATCTTTCTCCTCTTCCTTTTCTTCTTTTCTTTATTGCTATTGACATTGTTCCTGTTGGAACGCTCAGCTAGATGAAATGCTCTCGGTGCTTCCCTTTCACTCATATTCAACCTTGTTTCCTCTTGCACACACATAGACATCAATTCATCAATTGTCTATTTCTCCCTATATGTGTTGTAGGAGACTTTGAAAGCATCAAATGATGAAGGAAGGGAGTTCAGGACCAAATGCGCTAGAAAACTTCTCACTTGGTTCTATGTCATAGGCTTTGAGTTGAGAGGAGAGATCTCTCATCTTCATTATGTGTTTCCAGACTCCATCTGTACTTGTTAGCTTCATTGCACCTAGCTTTGACATGATGGAACCACCCATCTATTTGTTAGTTGGCTTGAATTGTTTGTCAATGGCTTCAAGCATCTCCTTAATAGTTTCACATTTGGGAATTCCTCCCCCTAATGTTCCTGTGGATCCTAGTTTTGATGAAGGACATGCACATGCAATTGTATTTCTCCCAAAGCTCTTGCTATTCAATCTCTCCAGCAGTTGACTTATCAATAGGCTTGGGAGGTCTACGTTTCACCAAAACAAAATGCATGTTCATGAAGACAATTTGGAAAGAAATGTCTTCTCTCCAGTCAAGGTAGTTGGTACCATCCAGTACAATCATATCATTGGAGTTAGTGATAATGTTAGAGAAAGCAGTTGCTGCAGACCGAGAGTCAGATTAA
>JBAGKO010022621.1:0-10294 GCA_037177275.1 Acacia concinna | reverse complement strand
TATCCACTTGTAAGAATTTTTTTTTCCACTTTACATATGATATTTGTTCGTTTGTTTTTATGTGTTATCTTATATTTTTCCTTTATATTATCCAGGGCCCTATTAACTTCAACTATTATCTCCTTATTTGATCCCAAAAAAAAAACTATTATCTCCTTATTTCAGTTCTTTATACTCTTTTAAATATTAATTTTTATATTAACTACAACAACTTTAGATTATATATATTCTCATAATAAATTATATAAATATCAAAATTAAATTTACACCATTTTCACCATATTCAGATTTTTTTAATCACATTCAAATTCATTATTAAAAACAAAATTAAAATATTACATTTATCCTATTTGGCAAAAAAGTTGAAATAATTTTTTTTTTACATCTGTGCTTTTTTTGTACAAAATATTTTATTTTGGTGCTTACCCTGATGCCTTTTTAAAAAAAAATTGCTACAAAATTTGACACCAAAATTTAAATTTTTTTTAATTCCCACCAGATTTTCGACATTTGTAAAACTACTACAAAATTTGACGCCAAATTTTAAAATTTTTCTGCCAAATATTTACAAATTCTCCCCAACAATTATATTTTTTTTTCAAATTTTTTTACTTTTGTAGCAGTTTATTAACCGTTGCAAAGTGGTAGCCTTTGCAACGGTTTATTGAAACCTCTCCAAGTTAGTAGCGGTGTTTTTATGAATGTATAGCGGTTTTTTAAAACCACTACAAAATGTTTTGTAACAGACGATTTTGTAGCAGTTTTGTTAACCGCTACTACAATTATAAAACCTACATTACCTATATTTTAATGCTATAAATATGTGTTTTTTTTTTGTAGTGTAAGGTTGAATGTTTTTGTGATGCGGATTATGCTGGCTCTAAATCAACAAGAAGATCAACCACCAGATACTGTGTGTTTGTTGAAGGAAATTTAGTTTCTTGAAAGAGCAAGAAGCAAGACGTGGTATCAAAATCAAGTGTAGAGGCAAAATACAGAGCAATATCTCAATTTGTAGAGGAAATTGTGTGGCTCTTCCAACTTCTGAAGGAAGTGGGTATAACAACTTTATTGCCAACAAAGTTGTGGTGCGACAATAAAGCGGCTCTCCATATAGCATATGACTCTGTATTTCATGAACGAACAAAGCATATTAAGATTGATTGTCATTTCATCAAAGATAAGATTAAGGAAAAATTTATTTCTACAGGGTATATGCGATCTAGTGATCAGTTGGGCGATCTCTTAACAAAAGCACTAAGTGGGACTCAAGTTGAATATCTATGTAGCAAGTTGGGCATGATTAATATCTTTACTCCAACTTGAGGGAAACTATCAGAAAATATTCTATACATAATTAGGATTGACTAAATTTGATTATGCATTATTTTGTAATTAATTTTATACGTCAATCTCCTTGTATAAATGTGGTATCTCATATGTAAATAGATACAAGATATTCAGAATACTCTCGCACACTAATTATTATTATTATTATTATTATTATTATTATTATTATTATTATTATTATTATTATTATTATTATTATTATTATTATTTGTGATGACTATTTTTTCCTACTTTATGAATTTGACTTTATTCTTTGATATGATGTGTTTAATTTTTTATTAGAATTTATTTGTCATGAGATTACTTCATGGGAGTAATTGCCTTGACATGCGTCCAACATGTTCTTTTATTATGCTAATCCATGAGTATAAGAAAAAGGAAAAAGATAAAAAAAATATCACTTGAATTTTAAAATCCCAAATCAGTTATTTCTTCTAAAAATGAGTTATCAATACATGTACTCTTGTGGTTAATATCTATACTTTGGTAGGTAAAAAGACTAATTTAAAATTTAAAGTTCAAATGATAGTTTATTGTGCATATAACACCAAAAAGTTTCCATGGGTTTAACATACACGTGAACTCCTAAATAGAGTAAAAGTACAATTTCCATAAAATTATGCAACGTTGATTGTCTTTTCCGGGTTAGGAAGATGTTAAGGTTTAACAAAAATGATATTTTTACTCCATTTTAGAGTGTTCATGTGCTCGATCATGAAAAAAATTATGGTGCCAGATGTGTATGGGTTAATGCTTTATGGTTAAATTTACACGTTATCCCTTTTTTAATTTTTTTCTCCTATAACTTAAAAATGGACTGTAGCATAACACAAGCTTTTCGGGTCTGAATATATGAAATTGCACCAAGATTCTAGAAAAGTAATTAATATTATATTTTACACATTTTAACATGAACATTTTGAACAAAGGCCTTGTAGTGTAATAGTATAGGTAATTTCTTATAAGTGGGAGGTAGCGGATTCGATCTCACTTGTAACTCAAGCGGTTATAACACCTGCCCTTCTAACTGAAAAAGAAAAAAAATGGACATTTATTTATAAAAATACAAAATGAATTTAAAACAATCAAAATTTACAAGTTACATACATATGAATAAAATTCTTAAATGAGACGTAAAGAAATCAGAAAATACAGATTTTGGGATCACTCTAATACTAATATCAGAAAAATAAAAAAGTAATATCAAGATTTCATGCTAGGTAACATTAATGTGCAATGAAGGATATGAAACATGGACATCTTTGGTGGACATATTGGGTAACTTGGAAAACTTTTACCAACCCACTCATTGACGAAAAGGGTGTGGATTGAACGTATGAAACTCAAAACTTAGGGTTAGGTAAATTCGGGGTACAGTGGACCAAGTCCATGTTAGGCATATTCTTGTTTTGTCAAGGACCTGAACTCACATCCCAACCCTAAAGATAAACTCCTCTGTATATAGCTCCCATTCCTTTCATTTGTTTTCAATTCCATAGAGAGAGAAACACAAGACAAACTTATAAAATAAAAACCCTTTCCTTCTCTAAGGAATTCTGATTCCTATATCACAGACATTACTGAGAGAGAGAACGAGGTTATTCTTTCCCATTCAACCTCCAAGTAGGCCATGGCTATTCATAGTGATGATATAGGTTTGGTGTTTGGGATTGTTGGCGACGTTGTCTCCTTCTTGAGCTTCTTAGATCCAGTGTCAGTATAAATGTTTGGTTTTAATTTGTTGGATACATACATGAAAGATTGCTGTTAGGTTTAAAATACAAGGAATATGAATCGTTTGTGGGTGTTTTGCAGGCCGAATTCTATAGAGTGTACAAGTGGAAGACAACTGAAGGGTTAGAATCAGTGCCATATATAGGAGCACTCTTCAGTGCAATGATTTGGTTGTTCTATGCCTCTGTGAAGACCGGAGAGATGCCCCTTCTAGCGGTGAATGCTTTTGGTTGTGTGGTGGAGACCATCTATCTCACCATTTACATCATTTACTGTCCCAAGAAAGATAGGGTATGCTGCGTCTCTCTCTGTGTTAATGTCTCTTTTAAAGTTCACTCATCACGAGGTTCTGATTAATATATGATTGAACTGTCCTGATGCAGATTTTCACATTAAGGCTGATTCTGTTGTTGAACTTTGGGGGATTTTGTGTGATTGTTCTCTCAACATACTTTCTCGCTGGAGAAGCTTCTCGTGTTAAGCTTCTGGGACGGATTTGTGATGTGGTCACCACCATTAGTGATTGTGCGGAACCGCTAAGCATCACCGTGAGTATTATATTTAATTATTATTTATTTATCTATTTAATTCATTACCCCCTTGAAATATTGTTACCATTTTGTTTGTTGAGATGTTTATGAATCTGGACTGTAAATTCATTTTCAGAGGCTGGCCATAAGGAAAAAGAGCGCACAGTGCTTGCCTCTAGTTAGGTTTCCGGTAATGAAAATAATGGCTGCAATTACTTGGTTCTTGTATGGGCTTGCCCTCAAGGACATTTTCGTCATTGTAAGTTCCTACAACTGAATATTGAGAGGGTCAAAGTTATATGCTTCCTTTTGATTGAGTTTTGCTGTGATCAGAAAATATAAAATAATATTCTGAATCTGGTTTTATGGTGGGCATAGATTCCCAACGCAGTAGGGTTATGGGTTGGGATAGTACAGATGGTGATGCATACCATGTTCAGAAAGAACAAGAACAACGGTGGTGAGGATCAGGAGAAACTGGAAATGGTGATAATCGAGATAGAAGAAGAAAAGCCACAAGCGGTGCAACGGGAAGAAGAAGGAGAAGAAGGCAGACCTGAACAGGAGAAGGGGAAAATTGTTGGTGAAGTGGATGGGGCGTACTCACATCTGAATGGGAAAGCAGCTTGTGGAGGTATTATAAAGGATGATAGGAAATATGTGGTAGAAGCTTTTACTCTTAAATTGTTTTCAGGTAATAAGCTCACGGCAGATCTCTGGGGATGCTTAATGGGACTCAAAAGAGCATGGGACAAGGGGTATCGAGATGTCATCCTAAGCAGCGACTCAAAGGAGGCTTTCAAATTGATAGATTCAGATGTTCCGGAGACTCATGAAGAGTGGGAATTATTGATGGAGATCAACGAAATGGTTGGGCGCCAGTGGAATATGGTTACCCAACTTACTACTAGAGAGCAAAATGGAGCTGCTGATTCTCTTGCCAAAAAAGCTTTAGACGGAGCTTTCGGTCTACAGATCCTTGGGCCATCGGCAATGCATGCGTATTTGAAATTTGAACCATGAGATATATATACACATATACATATGGGCTCTTAGAGAGTCCTGTTAAATGATGTCCTTTTTTCCCTTGCATATCTGCTTTTTGTGTTTTTCATTTGTTGGTTTAAAGTTCTTAGAGAGTCCAGTTGATGGCTTTTCTTTGATATTTTATATATATGTTTTGACTCTCGCGTAAATTCCTAATTCATGTAACACATTTCCTTTCCACTAAAAAAGAAAAAGAAAAAAAAAAGGAATAGTGGGGGGAAAGTTCAGACGTTTAAACTTAAAACTCTGTGTTGATTTCTACAAATCACATTACACCTGACGAAATATCAGCCATGCAACGTAAGTGGGCCAGCCACTCATTGATGATAATTGTCAACTACTTAAACTAATTAACTTCATCAAACACCAATCACAGCGGTCCGAGATTTTAGTTCACACCTGAGAAGTAAGACACAGTTAATTTTTAAATGTGCAATAATTAAGATTGAAGCCTACTCCCATAAAGCATTACTATATTAATAGATCCTTTTGTTTCATAATTAATTAGGTATCATTCTTTAAATAGAATATATCCCTAAAATAATAATCAGGCTTTAATTTATAACGTGCCACCTTGTCCTGACTGCTGAGTTTAGTTTACGTCTCCAAACAGTAAATATTTGAATTATTCAGGATTGATCGACCACAATAACCTTTCCACTTATTTAAAAATGTGTGTGTGTGTGGACAATAAATATCCATACCTCGTCATGCGGAGATATTAAATTTTAAATTTAGAATAAGAATAGAGTACAAATTAAACATGGAAAGTATTTATGTCGTGCATGAACGATAATACGCTTTTTATATTTACTTATTTATTATTTTTGGAAGAAATAAATCAATCATACATGTGTCCAGTGAAAGAGATTAAATCCGAAATCCTGAGGCAAGAGGATCTAAACGTTTGAATAAAATCATAAATTTCTATCTAAATTTTTATTTGGTTAGGCAAACTTACCAAAAAACAATGTCTCCATTGTTTTTTCTTTCCATTTTCTCTCCATTTAGATATGTACCACTACTTGAAGTTTTAATGTTTGAGATTTAATATATTTATCATAATATTAAATAAATTAAAAAAATTTAAAATAGATCAAATCTCAACAATTGAAACTTGATCTAATGGTATATACACTAAATAGAAAAAAAAAAAAAAAAAACAATGGAGACATTCCTTACCACAAACCTATCACTCTGCAAAATTAGAACCGCACCACTCGATCCTTTCTCTTTGGGAGTTTTTGTTTTAATATGGACAGACGTTACGCTGTTATAGTCAATAATCAAAATTACTTACTTATTGACGATTATTTTTGAACATTCTGTGGTTGTTTTGTTCGTGACCGGCAACTTCGCCTGAACAAACTATTACTATCATTCACCACTATACCAGCTCTTGTTAATTTTAGCGATAGCACATCTTGTAAATATATAGTTTTTGTCACTCAAATATAATAGAACAAGTTTTGTATTTTTTTTTTAAATTGCCGTACATTTTAATCTTTAAAAACCTTTTTTTAATAAGCCTCTTCGAGTTTAGAAAGTATGTTTTTGTTCAATTAAATAGTATAATTACCAATAAAAAAATATATTTTCCCTATATATAAACAATTTTGACGACACAACTGACTTTTTTTTTAATCTGTTTGTCTTGTATAGTTGAAAATATTTTACAATAAGGACAAAAAAGCATGTTGTCAGTGTTATATAAAACAAAATAAATGTAGTTAATGGGGTGATAATTACCACTGGCAAAAGAAAACGTATCCCAGTTAAGCTATATAATACTATAATATTCTCTGAATCAATTAACTATATGAGTGTGTGTGTGTGTGGTTGCGCACTGCCGTGCAGCTCTAAGTACGTATACGCACTAATTAATATAATAATCAGGACTAAAGATAAGTTAAATAAGAAGGCTAGCTAATGTGTCGGGCGAAAGAGATTAATTCTGAAATCTTGACACAATTTGACCCAAACGTTTGAATAAATTGTAAATTGAAATAAAAAATTTTATTTGGTCAAATCTTCATCTCTTGTATACGTTTTGTTTTGTTTTGTTTTGTTTTTTTTAAGATGATATTTATGAATTTGGATGGTTAATTTCATTTTTCAGATGGTGGTGGTATTAGGAACAAAAAGCGTAGAGTTATTGTCTTTCCCCCTTCCTCCTCTCCTAAAAGTCGCTAGCACTAATTAATTAATTGCTCCATTATATAAAACTTCTGTTCAAATCAAAGTCAGACATACTAACTTTTGAAAATGTACGTCTATTTAGTCCAAAATAGAGTTTTCCCGTTTTTATTTTTCTTATGGATAGTTTTAACAAGATAATTCGATTTTAATAAATGCTTTTGTGTATATATGATGAAATAGTTGTGGGCGAATAGATCCCTCGTATATGCGTTGAACTTACTTGCAATAAGATGTGAATCTTTACTTGAGGCTGAGTCTCCAGGTTAATATTATATTTGTAACTATATTATCTTACGTGAGGATCTCTGTGTGTGTGTGTGTTCTTTTTTTAATAATAATAATAATAATTATTATTATTATTATTATTATTATTATTATGATGGCTTGTTGATGGCCACGATGTAGCTCCTTGAATAAGCGTGGAAGTATGGAACCCAATCTTTTGCATTTGAAGTCATGAATGGGAGAAATGACGCTGCACAGTACGTATTTGGTATTATTATTGTTATACAATAAAGTGAGAATTGCGATCGAACTGTCTAGAGATGCCATATGGTGGCCCTACCACCTAGCATGTAAATAATTTAGCTCATGTCAAATTATTCTTTCATGTTTAGTATGTTATTCAACACAACAAAATATCTCTAATTTTAAATATAAGGTCTAATTAATTTTTTTAGAGAATCTTAATAAATCTAATTACATTATTTTAAAGTATTTAAATTTATTATTTTTAAACTATTTTATTTAATTTATAAACTAATATATAATATAATGAAATACTAAATTTAAGAACTTATTTTTATTATCATTTAGCGGATATATAGATGTTTAGGTTGACTTATTTTAAGTAATTGTGTTACGGAAAAAATAGTGTTAGATGCATAAAAACTTACTTTAGGACACAGAATGCAACTTAGGCCTACATTTAAGATAAACTATAGGTTTTATTACCCGAATTTTTGCAGACAAATTTGGGGACACACACACACTAGCTTCAGCAATAAATATAAGACTTAATTGTTTTTTTTTAAGGTTAAGAGAACTTATTGTAAATAAGTTATTTAATCATATAATATATTGTATATGATTAAATTGTATATCAGTTTATAAATCATACAAATTAGTTTGAAAATACAATATAATGATAAATATAAATACTTTAATTAAAGTATTTAAATAGTTTCTTTAATCTTCTATAAAACTCAATTAGGTCTTATAGTTAAAACTAAAGGATATATATAGGTAATTCATATTAAATTTAAATTCTCATAGTTGTACACAGTAAGTCTTTAAGTATAATCAAAACTCGGCGTAAGATATAAGAATTAATAATTAATTTTTTTCTTAAACAAAATACTGACAAAGCTAGTTCCACCGCCATCATCAAGTGGCTTTGAAGCCTCACACCTTGGATTTCAGTCATCCTAATGAAACCATATTTTGTGGTCGGTTGTGGATGACAAAGTGGCACGTTGAAATAAAAGCCAGAGTCCGGATCTTTTAAGCGTCCAACCCACTCAGCGTCCAAATAACAACCTGACACGTAGATGATTTTTAAATGCATCTCCACCCTTGGTTTCTTTTAATCCTGGCCATCCATTAATTTTTCCCCTACTTTTTTCTAATTGTGCACACATGCAATTAGTTACTTTTTGCCTCTCAAAACTGACATGAACCCCATTTGAAAATGGACCAAAATATTGTGCATTATGTTGGATTTTAATTTTAAGGAAAAATGTGATCTACCAGATGAATTTTCTATAGAGTCGGTATATCGACTATCTCCAAAAATTCCAAACTTTCATTAGTCTTCAAATAATTTATGGGTACTCCCCAATTTTTCTTATACATTATTTCCAACATTTACTATTTTTTATATAGTTTTCCAAATTTGAGTTCTTACCAATTTAATTTTGGATTTCTGGATATAATTTTCACTCAACTTTGAAAAGTCATATATAATTGTACAGACATCCAATTGAGGTCATTCAAAATTCTAGATGTCCCTTATTGAGTCTAGTTTTAGGGGAAAAATACTTGCTTTGCTCAATTGAAATCATAACATTCTCAGGAAATTCGTCTTTGTACATGCTCCAGAAATGGGCGAATTTCACTAGGCAAAATTCAAAAATTCAAATATCTTAATATATAAATTCAATTGGTATGGTTAGCCTGTCAAATTAAAGATTAGGATGTCCACTTTCATCTTGTGAAATATCATAATTTTTGTACTTTGTTTGGTTATCCAAAAGTCTATAACAACTTGGCTGCCTCCATAGCAATCTTTCTGGAATTTCCCAAAATTTAATATTTAGTGAAAATATTGTTTATTAGGTTTTCCATATGAGAATTTTGAGGTGTTACATAGCACAATATAAGTAAAAGGATTATTAATAACAATCAATAATGTAAAATAAAAGGACAAGATCTATGAGTGGGTCAAGAATAACATAAATTCGATTATGTTATTAGGATTAGAATAGACATTGACCTCTTTCTGCATGAAATTATGAAATATAGGATTTGATATTTTCTTGAGCTAAAAAAAGACAGCAAACCGGAAAGGAAATTTTTGAAGATAAAATAACTTGAAGGTTAATAGGTAGCAACTTTTTCTTATCAATATTATGCAAGTTTTTTGCATGTTTGTATGTGCTATCGATTATATTCGTTTTATGAATATATGGTTGAAGTGAAAGGAGGACTATGTGCCCAATTGCACAATTGATGTGATAGATAATTTATTTTCATTATAACTAATATGCTGCATAGTAAATGTTGACTATTGAGGATTATGGACTGTAATGCCCTTTGATGACCGAATATACTACATGATGAACGTTGAGTGTGAGGAATTTAAATGACTAATATGGAATGGTTTGTTTTGCATGCTTTGTGAACTTGCATATTGTATGATAGACTATAGTTACTACTGGGATTCTCAAGAATCTCACCCCTTTCCTCAATTGACATACAACAAAGGCAAGCAGCTCAAAAGGCAAGGGAGTAGTTATCGCTAATAATTGAGAAGGTGGTGAAGCTATGATAGTTTTATTTTGTTGGTTGTCTGTATAATGTTTTCCTTCTATACCTATATATTGGTTAGCCTTGTAAGGTTAATATTTGTGTGTAAATATAACTATAAATGAAATTGCATAGGATTTTTGGATTGTAATTTCCTTACTAATGAGGAATGACAATGCTCAGGTAGCTACAAGTTGTTAGAACAAGCTTTCACCCAAGAAGGGGGTGAATTGGGTGTAAAACCCTATTTCCTCATAGACCGTATAGGTTAATTGGTAATGACTTTAAACCAATAAGCCAGGTTTGATCCTGGGATGTAAAACATTTTCATAAATAGTTTGGTAAATTTAATCCAAACACAGGGTTTGAACCCGTAAAATGAATGGATTTTTCTAAATAATTTTAAA
>JBAGKO010022582.1:0-11028 GCA_037177275.1 Acacia concinna | reverse complement strand
TACCTTGCATTTTACCCCATAAATTGCACATAAAATAATAAGACTTTATTCTTATTATTACATGAAGAATTACCCAGGAAAATTGGGATGTTACACCCTGAATTCAGAATTTTGTAACTCACAATCTACAAATCCAAATGGCACAAACTAGGAATCATTTTAAAGCTTGTAAAGTCCTCTACAATGCTGTAAACTTTCATGGGAAATGGACATCATTTACCCTATCAAAACTCAACACGAAATAGGGCAAGTGCCACTGGCCAGTTTTTGACTCCAAAATGCTCTTAGACTATAACTCCAAAATGCATGGTTTTTGACTCATTAAAAAGCTTATTATTTCTACTTTAAATCTGTAAATTTTCATAATCAATGGGGTTCATTTGGTCTGTGAAAAATTAATTCAAATCAGAACACTTTTTTGACCATGCAACATTTTAGAATCAGACTCATGAATACATATACTTCCTTCCTTTAAATTTTAGAACCAAACTAAATCCATTTGTGCATTTTCCATTGTAAAAACAAAACTTGGAAATTATACACACACATTCCTCATTGTTTCCATCCAAAACATAACCAACATGACCCATAATTTCGGCATATTTTCCAACATTCCAAGTATACTCAAACCAGAAGCATGTTTTGGTTCATACATCTGTTTTCATTTCAGCCAACAATTTCCAGAGCTCATATGCTCCCACATTTATTCATAGCTTAACACCGAAAAACATATACATTAGGTTTCCAGACATCACTCAGATTGGCATTCAGCAGACATGATTTCCAGAAATCATCCAAAACACATATGCATATATTCTCATTTTCAAACATATATTCAGCATTTCGGTCATCACTTCCCAACAAACTTTCAGAAATCAGGATCAGACATTCTCAGTACCATATTCTCGGCAACACAGAGATCAATTCCAACATTCTCAAACTTCCATTTCGAATCAAATCAGAATTGTTTTTCGGTCAAGAACAGAATCAGACATACCCATTTGAATCCAGAACCAAAGATGAAAAGGAACTCACCTCTTTTTCTCGTGCTTCGCCTCTGATTCTCTTTCGGTGCATTCACACTGATTTCTCTTCTGATTTCTTGATTCTCGCTGGATAGAACCGAAGAGAAATGGAATGAAACTGATCTCTGTCTCTCGATTCATTGCAACCGAAGGAAATGAACTAAATGGTCTCTCTCACTCTGACTTTCGCTGGCTGAAAGAAGTTCACGGTTTTTCTCTGATTCTTGCTTCGCTGGAAATGAAGCTCTCACCCTATGATTTTCTTTGAGCCGAAAATGAATGAGAAGAAGGAAGTGAAACTGAAACTTCACTCTTCTATTCTTCTTGCAACCGTAGGATGAGATTAATTGCCAATAACTTTGCAATGAATTAAGAGGAAACCGAATTGAAATGCATGAGCTGGAGAGAAACCGAAATGAAATGCTAGCATTTGTAACATTCTCCTTCTTTTATCTCTTCCGTGTTCCGTGAAAGCAATGGAGAAAAGGTGAAGTCATTTCTCCGCGAAACATTGCTTAAAAGTGGGTGTGCTTGTCTTCCTTTTTCTCTTTCTTTATACGTGGATAGCTTGGCTAAAATGAAGGAATGGAAAGATTGCAGCCACCGAAACTCATTTTTCTTTCAAGCCAAACATGGCTTTATATGTGAGAATTAAGGAATAAAATGGCTTATATGATGTACCATATAATTGCAGTGTACATATAGGAGAATAATACTCTGTAGTCTTAAATTTCATTCCCCATAAATTTAATTTCACCATTATGATTTCATTTAACCTTAATTCCATAAAATGTTGTGACAAGTCAGTGAATTTTCAGAAAAGCCAGTATCTTGACTATCTCTAAAAATTTTAATCAGACTGTCATTAGTCTTTAAATAATCCAAAAGTTATCCCCTATCATTCTTAGTCTTTAATTCCATCATTTACTATTTCATCTAAAATTTCTCTAAAATTAAGGTTTTACTAATAAAATTCTAAATAGAAATTCTTAGAAATTCATTTCTTCATAATTCACCCCAAAAATACACATAAAATAATAACATTTTAATCTTATTATTACTTGAAGAATTTACCCAAAAAATTGGGATGTTACACCACCCATGTGCAGGGTCACGTAAAAAGGGAACCTACAACAGTAGTAATTGAGTAACCGGTGCTGTATCACCCATGTGTAGGGTCACGTCAAAAGGGGACCTATGATAGCTCAAGATTGCTATAAAATAAAAAAAAATATTAAAAAAAATAAGGCATTCATTCAAGAGACTTGGTAGTAGCAAATTACATTGGAGCACAATTTAACACTATTAAGAAGAGTGCTACGGATATTTGTGGATTTGTATGCATGCCAAATTTCTTATCAAATTCATCATCCATTCCATGTAGCCTAATTCTATCATTACAACCCATTAAAGCCCTCTTGATTCTAGACATAAGCACCACCGTAGTGGAGATCTTAGAGTCATTACAAGCCTATGGTAGGATGCTTGCTATTTGAATTATGAGTGAAAAAAGAATCCAGTGAGGAGAGAAGAATGAGCGTAAACAGGAGAGGAGAGAGTTTAAACACTTTTAGCCTTAAGTGAATTTCTAGTGTTCATACGTTTTGGGTCAATTATATCTTGTGATTGATCACTTGCATTATGCATATTATCTTTCTTGTCTTTCCTAAGGGGTGTTAATTGTTTAGGTCTTAAGATTCTCTTTTGAATATGTTGGCTTCCTTGATTATGCTTGTATTTTCTTTGGGATGATTCAAGTCTTTGTCCAGGAGTACAAAGGTTCAAGTGTGGGGGAGTGATATGACACGATATTTACATGGTTTTTTTGAGTGTTTTCTAACTAAATTGCACACTTTTACCCTCATTATGCATTGTAATTAGAGTTTTTGGATTACATGGTTTATACTTTGCATTTTGCTTATTTAAGGGTAAACATATGATTATTTTTCTCTCCTTTATTTGATTGCTTCACTTGCCTTCGCAAATTCTTTATGATGATTGTTTGCAAGAAGTCAAAGGAGAAATTAGAGCCTAGGATGGAGCATTGATGAAGCCACCAAATCTTAAAGGTCCAAATCAAAACAGGAAACCTTCTGGAAGGCCAGGTCGTGACTTGGAGACCTGAGGTCTTGACCTGAGTGCGTGATCTGCAAGTTAGGGTTTTAAAGTAGGTTTCTTGAAGGGCCTATATAAAGGGGAGTTCACCTTCGTTCAAAAAAAGCCCGGACTTGTGAGATTTCACAGACGACAGCCGCAAAACCCTTTTCTCTCAATTCTCCTCCATACATTCACCCTACTCAAAACCCTAGCCTCCATCCTCCATTCCCATCATATCTGTCCACCCAACCATCAAATTCCTCACCTAACCCAAGTGTCTCTCATGGATTCGAAGATTAAACATGATTGCAGTAGATCTGAAGCCATGAGAGGCTAAACTCTTTAGCTTCTCGGTAATGGAAGGGCGAAGCTTGAGCTCCAAGCAAAACCAGGGGAGTTGTATTTCAATCTAGATTTATTTTCTTTCATCTATTTGTCGAGTTTCCTAGATCTAGGATATTTTACATTGATTTGAGGATTTGAATTATGATTGTAATTCATGAATCTAGATTGTTAATACATTAGAACTTATGTTTGAATTTCGGTATTAAATTTTATATTAAAGTTAAAGGCTTTGTGTGTGAGTCTGATTGTCATGATTGTGATTGATTTGCCTTGCATGCATCACCCTCAGATTGTTGGTTGAAAATTCGAGGTTCATTCATTCATCTTTACACGTGCACTCTAAGGGGCTTAAACAACGATTTAATTAATGATTATTAGCCTTAGATCTAAGGAAGGATTTTCATTAATTAAACTATTAGACCCAAGCGATTGCTTGGGGTTTTTTTCAATTGAACTTAGAGATTTCAAAAACTCTCACTATCTTTTGAGAGAGCAAGGATAGCCGAACGAACATCACTAAGGGACTATTTCATCATATCATCTTTTCTTACCACAACCATCTTTTAAAACCTAAAAAAATCCAAAAAGATTTTATTTTATTTTATTTATTTATTTGCACCACTCAACCCCCTTTTATTTTACCAAATTTCATTTTGTGCTTTTGAAAATTAGTTGCTAGGAATTTTAATTAGCGCTCCTCAATCATAACGATTGGTTGCCCCTATACTACACTTGTGTGGTGCAATCATTTTGACAGATTGATTCAGGCAATAGTCTTGGTCCGATCATCGCTGCCTGGGGGATCTCTTCAAGTATTGTAACACATTTTCTAGTGTTTCCCATTAGGTATAGAGCAACGGCCCAATCAATATCAGAAATTAGGTGGATTTATCAATTGATGAAGGAAATTGGAGTTACCACCAACTTTGTATTTCATGAGCGAACAAAGCATATTGAAGTTGATTTCCACTTTGTATAATAGAAGATTAAAGATAGTATTATTTCTACGGGATATGTCCAATCAAATGACCAGTTAGGCGATCTCTTAACAAAGGCCCTCACTGGAACAAGAGTTGAATATCTATGTAACAAGTTAGGCATGATTGATGTATTTGCTCTAACTTGAGAGGGAGTGTTAGGAAATCAAGGAAATCAATTCCTGATTTCATGTGATTGATTGTTAGGAAATCAATCCATGATTTCATGTGATTGATTATATGAGATTGTGAGATTAATGTATATAATTAGGCAATATTAATTTCTGTCATTATTTTCCTTTATTGATTTGTCTCTTGTCCTTGTATATAAATAAGACTCTCATATACGTATAGAATTATACAGAATAACTGAATCAAATTCTCCACTTTACACTCTCTATGCTTTTTATCACATCTTTATGCACAATAGATTTCTCACATTTCTTACAATTTAATTTCTTGAAATACTAAACTCTAAACAGTGCCATCCCGTTTGATAATGCTTTAGATGTCTCCCCTTTGTCCTTTACATTTTTCCCTTCTTCAACCACATTCAGCCCTTCTTCAACAATGTGTTATCCTTCTTTCACAACCATGAATCAGCCTAGTCATAGTACAAAACATAAAACTTGTTAATTTATGCTATTTTTGAAGGAAGTCTTACTTTTTTCTAAGATTGCATTAATAAAAATGCAACTTTGATCAAGATAATGTTAGAGTCATTTTTCCTTCAAACTCTTGAAAAAAATAGAGAATGAGGGAAAGCGACAAAGTTTAACTTTAATCTTATATGTAATATGTTTGTCATAAGTCTCATTCTTGTGCCAAAGAGGAACCATGATAGAAGCCCAACTTTAACTTATTCAATAGAAGCCAAATGCGTCACAAGGGAACATGGTTGCCCTTGAATTGCATTTAAATTAGTCTATTTTATAATCATTATTTTATTTAAATTTGTTATGATTATGTTAGTTGATAAATAAATGGGGATGTCCACTAGAACTGGTAATATGGGTCAGACCACTAGTTTTGAGCCAGCTCATCACGGGTCGGGACTATATGGGTTTGGGCCAAAAATACCCGCATCTATATGAGTTGGCATTTGACCAACTCAAACCATAATCGCTAGGCTAATGGTTTGGGCAGGCCAACCCTTTTTTTCTTCTTCTTTTTTTCTCTTTTACGAAGTTGTTCAAATTTTTTTACAAAATGTCAAAACTCATAACCAAACAATTCAAAAAAAAAAGTTGATAACAATTAATAAGTCAATGTTGAAGGGAGAGGAGAGATGGCAAGCCTTAGAGACAAAGTGAAAGAGGAAGTCACGGTCTCAACTCTCACAGATGATAGATGCATGGAGACCTTAAGAGACAAAGTGAGAGTAGAAGTCATGTTGTTACATACACTAACAGTCAATGTAAGCTTCTTGCATGACTGTGTGAGGCCATAAGCGGCTGACAGAGTGACGGGTGACATCGTGATAGATGCTATTGTGAGGGGCTGAGTGAGATTGATTAGTGAGAGGTGAGAGCGAGAGGTGAGACTGAGAGAGTAGGGTCCGTTAAAGTGTTAGTGTTGGACTTGGACGAAGGAGTGGACTCCTAGGCCTTATTTTGAGCTTTACAGATTTTTAAAAAGAAAAAAGAAAAACGGGCTAACCGTGAACCCATCGGGCTAGCCCACTGTAGGTTGAGCTCATATAGGTTCAGGCCTAAAAAACCCATATCAAAACGGTCCCACTTTTTCCAAACCCAAACCACCCATATATCAGTTTAGTTGGGTTCAACCCATGGTTAAAACTTGTATTACCACCTCTAATATCCACTAAACCCACATCCTAGGAAATGTCATTAGCGTCACTTTATTTTTGCAATTTTATTTAAAAAAACAAACAAAAAGAAAGATCTGTAATTTTCTTATGTATTGGCCTATGGCCATGATGAAAGAAGCAAGAATTTACAAAGTAAAATTAACTCGTGGAGATATGTCAGGTTTCCAAAAACTAGTCATGATTCTTACTAAGGTTTTTCTAGTAGATTTCCTATTTATTTTTCATTTATGCTTGCTAGTTTGGGCGCTATCAAACTAAGAGATAGTGAATCAAAAGATGAAGCAATCCAAGTTCAAAAACAAAGCAAAGAACAATTCAACAACATTATATTGTTAAAATAGGAGTACAGATGGAAAACAACTTGGCAACATTACTAGCCTAATTGTCTCTCCACAAACCCATAATTGTCTCTTACTGCCGAACCGCCAAGCAACACCATTGGGTTTAGGGTTTTTTCTCCTTCATCTCTAACCATGCTAAGCCGATAATGCCTTTCTTCTTTGTCTCCTTTGTTCTCAGGGTTTCTGATGAACCATCAAGTTCATCTTCAGAGAGCTGTGGAAATTTTCACTGTCAAGCACATCTATTCTCTTCAACCTTTTTAACTTTTACTTAGGGCAATTTAGGCTTTTTGATAGATTGGGAAAATCCTAGATTCCTACTGACATTTTGACTTGAGATTTTCATGTTTCATAATACTGAATTATCTTTTTAAGATTTCCTTGGTATTTTTCTTGGATTTTCCCTTTAATTTTAGCAATTATGGTTGAAAGGAAAAACAAACAGTAGTTTTTGGCCTCAACATTTGTCACTGCTGATGCAAGTTTCATTAGCAACAACAAATTCGCCGCCACAACAAGAATCCATGGCAACAAAAATGTCACCATTGATTCATGTTTCAGTCACAACAATGGTGTCACTGCGCGCAAATGTATTAGTAATGACATTAAAGTTGCCCCTGATAAATGCATCCATTGGCAACTTTTTCTTGGTCGTCCGCTACTTTACTTCCGTGCCAACAAGATGATGTCGATGATTCTCAACTTTCAATGGCAACTAGTAGTTGACGCACCAAAGGTATTGATAACGGTCATATCTACAGCAACATTTTGTCACTGCTAAGCTAAAGGATTTTTAGCAACGACATTTCTACTTTCAGAGCAGAAAGTCATTTTTTTGTGGTGTATGTTGGTGATTTCAAAATAATTTTCCTTTTTTGTTTCCACATTGAATAATATAAATGCAAAATATATTGGTATTTCAACATATTTAGAAGATGTGTTAGAACATAACTTTTTCTAACGATGTTTCATTCATATTTTGATGACAACAAGAAATATATGCTCGAAAATAATATATTTGAAGTGATATTGTCATTAGGAGTAATTAAACATGTGTTATTATCAAGGGGAGTAAATGCAATATTATCTTTAATGAGAAGATTTTCCTGATGAAGTTTTTAATGAGACATCTTTGATTTATATTTTGTACCCTTTTTCCTTGACTAGGTTTTGTACTATTGGATTTTTTCTAATAATGATTTAATGAGGCACAATATTTGTTCAATAGACATCTAAGGGGTGCTATAAAAATACTAGATAATGTGGACTTCCATAAACTCCCATACTCTTGACCTTACATTTTATATGCTCTATAATCTTTGTAATGATGAATAGTCTTTAGAAGACTATATGCCTATAATTCAAATGTTACAATTTGTGCACTCATAATAAGGATTGAATTTGCCATTTACTTCATGTAACTCTTGGTTGAGGTTAAGGGCCTATAAGTAAAGTACTTTGTTTTGCATTTTAGTTGTATCCAAATTAAAATATTGCTCCCTCTTTCTCTCCAATTCTCTCTTCATCCCTTTCATTTCATCTATTGTATTTTCCTATTCTCATAATAATATCTATAAAATTTATATATAAATTAGCTGAACATGATCAAATTGAAGAAGTTAACACGAGTCTAAGGGTGAGTTAGCCCCATTATAATAAGCTACAAACGTAAAACAATAAATTTAGTGTATAAACTTGTGAGTTTAACAAAGTTTACAATGGTCACAAGTTTACTAGTGACTTAACTCGATTTTCTAAGCTATAAATGTAAAAATGGTAAATTTAAACAATCAACTTGCAAGTGTAAGTTTGCCAACAATGCTCTAGAGCACTCTGTTTAACCCAACAACAAAAAAACTCTAGAGCACTCTAATAAAATTTACACGTCTATTGATATGGAAAAAAAAGAAGCACTTTTGCTAGAGCTCCAACGCTGACTAATAGTGGTGCTCCAGCAAGGGTGACTATTTTCAAATTCAACTATTACGAGCATTTTGGTAAACACACATAAATTCCCTAATTCTAACACATAACCTTTTTGTCATTTCAATGTATTATCAAACTTTTAGGGTTTTGTAAATTCAAATGGCATTTAATTATTTTCTTTTTTTTCAATATTTAAATTATAAGGATGGAATTTTTATTAGCCACATCTGAAATATCAGCCAAATAATGGTGATATTTTTAATTTTGACAATTTTTAAGAAATTATATTAGAACCCATAAATGAATTGAGCTGAGTCTTATCGAAATTTCCCTATATACTAATATAAGATTTGAACTGAGATAAAAAAACACCTTTAGAAACACAAAAACCAATTATCATTGATAATTAGTGTTGATTTTTAATTTCTATTTTTGTGTTTTGGAATTGAAACTGGCAACCTCAGGCACAGGAGGAAACAAAATCAAACAAGGTAGCTTAGACAACAATACACCTATCACCTATAAAAAAATCTCCTGACAACCTGATGAGGGAATTTTACTCATACACAAAATCAATCAAGTCAAATACTCTCCCACCTCCTAACGATAAAGAAATTAATGTATAAATTAAAAAAAAAGTTAATTTAGTTATTTATAAAAAAATATGTGTAGTGATTTTTTTATAATATCACTTTTATTAACTTGCATTACAGGAGTTTTTACTTACTCTTATATTTAGAATAAGAAAGAATACTTATAAATTTATGAAATTTAAATTATCATCCTGTAATATTTATAAAATACAAATTAACAGTAATGGTAGCTTTGTTATGTCATATAACTCATAATCTTCTATCTCCCACGTAGGAAACAAAAGTTGGAAATGGTATTATCAGTAGTGATGATGACCCCATAACTTTTGAATTTTTTGGATGCAATTAGTAAGTAATTAATGGAATGATGTATATATGAGAGAGGCTCCACTAACTTTAATTTAGTGCCTTTTGTCATTTACATTAATTTAATGTCGTTTAACAGGTGGCATTTTTTTAATGGGGCCATTCACCAAATTTAAATAATATGTTGCCTTAAAAAGATAGTAGTTTATTTTTTATTAATTAATAAATTCTATAGATATGTGGTTCGTTTTTTTGAAAACGACAAACTCGAATAATAGTCCAAAAATATATCGATTACTCATTTGTTTTTTTTTTGCAGATGATATAATCCTTTTCTCAGAGGCATCTCTTGAAAAAGTCAATATGATTAAATCTTGTTTGGATATTTTTTGCTCAACATCTGGACTCAAGGTTAATTCTGGAAAGTCTCATGTATTCTTTTCTAACAACATCCATTATAATAGGCGTGTTGAACTTAGTACAGCTTTGTGCTTTAATCTTACAACAAATTTTAGTAAATATTTTGGTGTTCTTCTACATCATCAACAAGTTACCAAAGATTCTTTTCAATATGTCATTGTTTAAAGTAAAGACTAGATTATCTAAATGGAGAAGTAACGCCATCTCATTTGTTGGTTGAACTACTTTAATTTCTTCGGTACCATTAGCCATTCCAAATTATGTCATGCAAACTTCTTTACTCCCTTCCAATAATCATGAAGTTATAGATCGTGATAATAGAAGATTTTTGTAGGAAAATACTGATGAGAAGCGTCGAGTATCCTTGGTAGCATAGGATGCAGTTTGCCAGGAGAAAAAACATGGTGGACTAGGTTTACGCCAGGCTAAGTTCCAAAACCAAGCCCTTCTCATGAAACTTGGGTGGAAGATGGTTCGGAATAGAGATAATTTTTGGGTTAGAGTTATGCGAGACAAATATAAGTGTGGTAATGACCTATTACCTAATTTTGACTCCAAACGCACTAGTTCTAATATATGGAAATAAATAAAATCAGTTTAGGGTAAAGTGATGTTGGTTTGGAGCAAACTACGAACAACTCAGAGATACATTGGAAATGGGCTAAATCTAGAATGTTCACAGTGAAATCAACCTATGAACAACTTACTCACCATAGTTCCATAAATAATCGACTATGGGAGAAGCTATAGAGAGTTAAGGCTCCTAAAAGATGTTGTTCTTTTGTATGGTTGGCAGCCAAATAATGGCTCTTTACAAATAGCCAACGTTATCATTGTGGTCTATGTGATAATGATGTTTGCCCAATTTGTAGGTCTAGGAGTGAAAATATTCTCCATGTTCTCTGTGACTGTGAAAGCACTAAATTGTTGTGGCAAAGACTTGTTCCTACATACCAGTGTTGACGTTTTTGTTCTTTGAGTTTTGATGATTGGTTTTAGGAGAATATTGTTTATTACAGGAATGATAGAAAGGATTGGGGTGCTTTCTTTATGGTACTCACATGGTGGATATGGCGTCTTTGTAATCTTTTTGTATTTGAAGGTAAAGAGATCCATAATGATACTATATTATTGCAAGCCAAGTGTGTGATTGGTAGCATGAAAGCA
>JBAGKO010022541.1:0-11029 GCA_037177275.1 Acacia concinna | reverse complement strand
GTCCTTAAAATACTTATTGCTTTTGTAGTCGTTAAAAGTACTATTTGTTGCTTTGTGGTTGATAAAAAACTACTATTTATTTTGTTTCAAATTATTTTTATCTGCAATTCGGGGAATGAAAAATTGTCTATAACTATTATTAAGGTAGAAAGTATAAAATATGAAAAATTCAATTAAAAAATTAATTTAAAAATATTAGAGACGGATTTGTGACAGAATTTTTGTCATAGTTTTAAAAAAATTCTCACAGATTAGTGATGGAAATTTCGTCGCTAATCCGTAGCTAAATTTAGAGATGGAAATTCTATCGCTAATCTGTGGCTAAATTAGAGACGGAAATTCCATCGCTAATCCGTGCCTAATTTAGAGACGGAAATTCCGTCGCTAATTCGTGGCTAATTTTAGAGACGGAATTTCCGTCGCTAATCCATCCCTAAATTTAGAGACAGAAATTCTATCGCTAATCCGTCTCTAATTAGTGACGGAAATTTCTGTCTCTAATCTGTCTCTAATTAGTGACAGAATTTTAAATTCCGTCGCTAAATGAAATTAGTGACGCCCTTTTTAACGACGGACAATATTCCGTCGCTAACCAATTAGCAACGGAATTAGGGACGGAATTTCCGTCGCTAATATATTTAGTGACGGAAATTCCATCTCTAAATTCCGTCTCTAATTTTGGGTTTTTTTGTAAAGGGAAGGAAAATTTTTTATGACTTAGATTTTATAAAAGTTAGAAAAGTGAACGTTGGGTATGATGTATGTGGTATGATGGAAGTGAAGATTGCAATGGAATATATTAATCCGTGAAAGCCAGCCTCTCTAACCATTTGAATTTTCCTCCATATCCACACCACTGAGGGCAATGATGACTAAGCCATATCTCTAACCAGTCTGTTTGTATTGGTCCTTCTCAATTACTACCTGTAGACGTATGGAGACCTTACAAGGAGGCATAGATATTTTCTTTTTGTGATTGATGACTTTTCTGTATGTACCTTGATATTTCTTATGATAAATAAGAGTAAGAGTGTGCTTTTTGCTTTAAATTTTTATTGCATATGTTGGTACTCAGCTTTCTACCATTGTAAACAAAACCTGAATTGATAATCGGCTGGAATTTGTCAATAATAATGAGCTTAGAACATACTTAAATGAAAAGGGAATTATTTATCAGGCCACTCGCATTACACACCTCAACAAAAGGAGATATGTGGTAGAGTGAAAGCATCGACACTTGTTAAATGTGGCTAGAAGTCTCCTGGTTCATACGGAGGCTTCCAATCAAGTTTTGGGGGGAAGTATAAAGACAGCATCATTCCTTATAAATAGAACACCTTCCAAAAATTGAATTACAAAGCTTCATATGAGATACTTAACGAGAAACAATCAATAGACCTATTTTCGTGGCCAAAATCTGAGGTTATCAAACAACCCAATTGGAAGAACCAATTTTCTCAGTTCCATCATCACATACGGAGAATTCCTGGTTTCTTTCTTTCATGTTCACCTCCTTTGCTCTATGGGACTAATTTAACAGATTATGACGACTGCTTTCAACAGATTTATTGTGAAATCCCAATCTTCTTCTGTTTTGTTTTCAGTTAAGTTGTTTTCTCAAAGAGCATAATAATAACAGAACAGAACATGTCAAAATAGATAGATATACCAAAGACATATTTAACCAATATACATATGCATTTATGTATGTAGATCAGAGATAATACTTGGTGGAAACCTGCATATACGGATACAATCAATATGCATTTTCCAAAGACTATTTCATATTCTCCGAGAAAATGTGTCATGTCCCTGATTTTGGGCATACGATCTCAAGAATCAACCTAAATTAAATGGGCTACCAAGCCTAGTTAGGCAAGGATTATGAAAATGCCTTGGAAGATGGAATGATTCTTGGGGAGTACGTAATGTTTCACCTTACCAGAGAAAGGTTGAACGTATACTTTAAGGTTGGCCAAAGGTCAAATAAAATAGTATATGCCCTAAAACAGCATTGTATCTACCGTTCTAGGTTGTGTCAAAAGTGTAATTTTCAGAAAATTATGGGTATGTAAGGGCAATTTTGAAAATTATACCCAAAATTTCAAAAAAAAATTCCCAAGAGACACACAAGGGAAGAAAATAATTACCTAGAATATATTTGAGTCTTAATTGAGGTATAGAAGAGAAACATTACCTCAAAAAGGTATTTTAAGGAATTATTAGAATTTTGGTTAATTAAAGAATAATTATCCAAAATTAATTATGAAAAATATCAAGAGGCCGCAACTAGTTGAAAAAAATAAGTACAACTTATTTGAAGGTTAATGAGACTTTAGAAAAATGGTTTTATACTCTAGAAATGTAAGTTTTACCTTGAAGGATATTCTATGGGCATTTTACCCAAGAATAAGGTAATTTCATAGAAATTATGGGAAAAATATTTAAACGCCAAATTTGGACATGAGAAAAATTAGGGAATTAATCCGTAAAAATATGAATTTTTATGGTATTACATTGATCTTATGGTCAATTGAATCATTAAAATACATATTTTGGGATTAATCTCAATTATGTGTCAATTAAAGTAAAGTGGCTCAAATAGATGGTTGGAAGAACTTTTTTTTAGCAAGTGACCCTTAAATCACGTGTTTGATCAGGATTGATATGGAGGGGGAAGATTCTTGGGAGAATTTCGTATAAATACGACATGAATTTCTAAAATTCCCAAAAGGCTGTTGAATTTGTAAAAGGACGATTTGGTCTCAGATGTAACCGCTGACATGACACTATCAGAGGATAGAGAGACGGTATCAAGTAGAGGTTGTTAATCACATTACAAGTTTTGTCATTTATGTTATGAGTCTACTTATTTTCACTGCTGATTATGTTAAAACACGTTCACCAACTTAACATGCATACCCAGGACGAGCTTGTTAATCGCGTTACAAGTTTTGTTATTTATATTATCAATTTAGTTATTTCCACTACTGATTATGTCAAAATCTTGAGTTTGCATTTTAGATTGCAAAAACATAATGGGTGCTTGTGTGTTTTGACATAATTGGTAGCAGAAATAACGAGACTCATAACGTAAATAACAAAACTTGTAACAAGATTAACAAAGCTCAACCTAGGTTTGCATTTTAAGTTGGTGAACGTGTTTTAACATAATCGGTAGCAGAAATAACTAGACTCATAACGTAAATGACAAAACTCGTAATGGAATTAACAACCTCTGCATGATCACCATCTCTCTCTCTCCTCTATTAATGTCACGTCAATGGACACATTTGAGACCAAATTGTCCTTTTACAAATTCAACAGCCCTTTGGGGGTTTTATAATTTCATTTGGTATTTATATGGAATTTTCTCAAGATTTTTCCGCATGTTGTCCATGTGAGGAAGGATTATTTTAACTTACTTGGCCATGAATTAAGGGAATAAATGAGTGGTAAAGAATTAGGAAAGTGAAATTTTATTAAGCATAGTTAATTGTTTCACTTTAATTAACCCCTTTATGCCCTCATCCCCGATAATCATCTTGAGACACTTCCAGCAGCTGAGAGAGAGAAGCATGCGTGAGGGCAATTGACGAAAAGAGAAAAAAGAAAAGGGTAAGGGGTAGATGAAGTGTTCTAAGCTAACGTTTCTCCTTGAAATCAATCTTCTCCTACCAAACCCCCTTCATTAATTGTTCTCCACTTCATGTGCTTCAACTCCATGGTTTTATAATTTCAAAAGGAGGTATACGAGGTGCAAAATTTCTTTCTCTTAATAGAATAATTAACTCAGTTATTAATTAAATCATCATTCAAATGATAACTTAATCGTAATTAAGTTAATCGTGATAAAAAAGTTTAAAACTAAATTTTTCAAAAAGACTATCATGGTTAAAAGAACAAGACCACTTTTTATCAAAATTCAACTACATAATTAGGCTTTGGACTTTTTGAAGCCCAAAACAAACATTCCTTATCAAATCCAAATCAAATTAAAATGAAAACCCATAAGTTTTGAAATATCATCGTAAGGCCTCAAGGCTGCTCAAAACATCAGAAGATAACTCAATAATAGAAAATGTACGAAATCAATATGTCAAATCTTAAAAATAATTAACCAAAATATGCAAATGAGTCATAATGTGCCAATATATAATAATCCAGCATAAACTAAAAGAACGAAAACACTACTCTTAAAAGAAATAGCTTAATCTTTTGAAATCTTCCTTGGTGGACCACTACGGGATTTATCACTTGCAAAATGTTAATTTGAAAGGGTGAGACAATGTCTCAGTAACCAACAAACTATCTCATTGGACATAAGAGTAAGTGCCCATGAGGTGTCAAGTGAGACAATAACATTTTCTAAAATATTAAATAATCCATGCATATCAATTTTCAATATCATAAACTCAATTTCAAACTCAAATTTATCAATAGATACATAATAATTATCAATATTTAACAATTCACTCTCTAACCTCCCTTATTACCTCCCACCTTACCCATGGGCTAGTACTCACCCATGTGACTAGTAGTTCAACTCAACAAACTCACCGGTCAAATGATATGGACCGGCTAAAATCCAAAGAGCACAAGACCGGACCATGGTTTTCCCCTCTAATACATTAGTGGGGTGTCAAGGCCCTACAATAACACAATTGGGTCAAAGGGCTAACCAATGTACACTTGGAAACCCACTATCTTATTTTCTCTTTTTGTACAAAATTTCATCCCCCTATTTCCTCTAGAATAACCTCCCATGAACTCTATATCTGTCATCCTCTCTCATAACAATACTCAAAGATATAATTATACTAAACAGATAAAATCATCATAAATCATCACATTCCATTATCAATTCACAAACTATCAAGAGAATTTTCAATATCATAAATCAACATTAAATTTATATAATATGATATTACTATCCATTTCTCAATAAAATAAGTCTCATAATACAATTTCAATAATAAGATAACTTCATAGCATATATCACAAATCAATTGCAAATTTAAGTTTTATATATATATTTAAAACCACTCACAAGCATGTCACAAACACGCACAACAAGAGGAAAGTTACCTCTCTCCAAAGCACAATTACCACAAGAATCCAAGCTCCAAACTCAACCACAAGTTACAAGTCAATCTATCACAATCAATTACTACACATTAATAATTCTTTGAGTTATTAAAACTATCAACTTAATTAACTTAATTCAATAACAAATTAACTAAAATTTCTACTTTCATACTAAAAACTCCAATTAAACATTTTAACATTCATTAATATATTTTCCCTAAATCAAAACAACTTATTTAAGACACTAAATATGATCAATTTCATTCAATTGGATAAAATTCCTAATTTAAGATTTATGACTTCAATTATAAAATTGTTAAATCACAAATTTTCATTTTATCTAGCAATTTAAACCAATTAAAACTTTACAAATATCCCCAATAACTCAAGTAAACTCTTTGACCCAAAATTAATAGGTGGAAATATCTGGTATGAAATTATTTTGGATCTATTTTAATACAAAAGAATAAGATAAAATCTTACAAAAACCCAATAGAAAAACTAAACAGATTAAAACTAGTCATTAACATTCCTCTACAATACTATGGGCATATATTGATAAAACTCAAAACTTATCTAAAACCCTAACCCCAAACAATTCTCTAATCTGTATAAAATTACTATATTTAAAAAGAGAAAAATACATAAAATAACTTTCATGTAGAAAGTTTTATGAGAAGAAGTGATTTTGAGTATCTTATTGATCTTCAAAGTAGAACCCTAATCTGAACTAATGTGTCACAACGTATGAAGCAATTCGGTGCACCCACTTACTTTAATTAAATAAATGAAGGGTTGGATGTGAGTACATGACCCTCCTATTTATTTTTTATTTTTTTAAGTTTAAAATCAAATGGGTCATGGCCCTTTCTCTTTTTCTTTTCTTTTTTTCCTTTTATAAAATTCACTCCACATGTCACACACACATGCACTTATACATTTTTATTATTATTATATTATAATTTTCTCTACTTTTATAAATTACAGTTTAACTAAACCCCCTTTTTGGTAATCGCATTATAAATCTTTTTATTATGATTAAGCCTTTTTTTAATTATAATTAAATTCTAATATGAAAATTAAGATGTTGGATTTTTCCTTAATTTTCTCTATGGCACATGGGTAAATGTGGAGCAAGAAGTTGGAGAAAGCATGAAGAGGCCATAGCATGGAGGAAAAGTAACAAAAAGCTTTGATTTACACTAAGGCACATGGGTTTTGTTGGATTTTCCCTTAATTTTCTCTCTTTCCAGATTTACAAATTATTAGAAAAGTTAGTGTTTGATGAAATATTGATGATTTGATGGGTTGGCTGGTTGTTGATCTTGGTGTAAAACCATAGAATTTAGAGATGAATGTATTTTCAGATAGTTAATTAATAAGGGGAGGTGATGTTCGATTATGTCCATGATTTTTATCAAGATCCCCTAATATATTGAACATGGAAAAAGGCTTATTAGCACCTTGAAATTGTAGAAATAAAATTCGAGGGAAATTATGGAATTAAGTTTGCACCTTTTGGGTTTTAAGGTCATGTTGGCCGTGACAAATACTTAAAGAAGGAGGATAAATTTGATGAATTTTATGCTTCCCATGAATTTAGAATGTGGAAATATGTAGGGGAAGGTCAAAATAATTAAATTGGAAAGAGTGGTTCGTAATTCCTAATTTTAGACCTCAAAGCCCTTGTAATAGCAAGTAATGGTTGTAAGTAGGTTCAAATGATTTCAGTGGTCCTAATAAGTTTAGCAATGTATGTCTATGCGATGTTTACTTAGGGCCAATGAATGTTATGGAAGTGAAATTGGAAACTTGGAAAATGAAACTCTAATTCTGGAAAGGGAGGAAACTAATATGAAAGCAAGAGAAGTAGTTAAAGTTCAAAGGTAGCAAACTATACCCTACACTTGTATGTTTGGTTTATGCTTTGCATGAATTGACATGTTAATATGCATATATGATTATGTGAAATCATGCATTTATATATGTGATTATGGTTGAGACATTTCATAGGCCTATGTAACATTTAATGCATGATAGTTATAATAAACATGTCATTGTATTATGAAGTTAATTAGTAAGTTGCAAGCATGTTATGTTGCCAAACTTTTCCTTGTATGTTTGAGTAATTGTGACTGTTTGCTATTGAGATTCTTTGAATCTCGCCCCAAATACTAATCATGCTAGGTCGCAAGCCTCCAAGGGTAAAAGCTAAAGAAAGAGGCAATGGTAGGTGGGATGAGAAATAACTTCTTATGGCATTACCTTGTCATAAGATGTTAAATGTGTAACAAATTCCGACTAGTTCTATAGCTCATTATGATGCCTTTTTATGTATACATTATGTGTAACTGTTAGTTACAAATGGTTAGATGCCCTAAGATGGCCTTAAAACTATAGCTATATGAGTTATGTTCATGACTACCAGTTTTGACTACTTTTAGAGTGTAATCCCTATTTCATTAAATAAAGGATAGTAAATGATGTTCAATTAACGGAATATTTTCTGTGAACAATGTAGAAATAGAGAGATTTCAAATAAATCTTATATCAAGTAAATTGGAAGTAAGTACAATGACTTATGAATTGTTGAAGAAGGGGCACAGAATCTGTGCAAAAAATAGAGTAGTTTAGAAATTCAATAAACTGTATAGATATGGAAGGATTCAAGCTAGAATGATAATTCTATCATATAAAGGACTTCATTAGCTTTCAAAAGAATTTTAGGGCACCCCATACCAATTTTCTAGAATTAGTTATGAATTTTTAAAGTTGACCATGAAACTGGAAATACAAAAAGAATTGTAACCCTTGGATCAATGTTATAATTTTCAATTATGGGCTTCAATTTGCAATTTGCCTAAATCATAGCGCTTTCTGCGTGCATACTAAAGGTAGTAAAGGACAGATGTTACAAAATGAAGGAAATAGAATAAACAGATACTTTATTGCCTCAAGAAAACATGATGCTCTGATATCATAGAAGATTATTGTGTGTAACTTGAATTTGATTGATTTGTTGAAGTACCCACACGAGATTGAAGCACCAATATGAACTCCAAGCACACAATATGACATGCTACAATTTCACCATCAGAAGGGAAGAGAGTCAGAGAGAGAAGCTACCAGAGAGTTTTTCAATAGGTGTGTATGAAAATGGACTCTCAGAAATTGATAACTTCCCACATATCATATACAGAAAGTTACATTGATTTGAATTTTAAATCATAAAGATAAAATTTCTCCTTTAGACTCATAGCTCTCCATATTTACTGAATAACCCCACTTGCATTAGGATTAGGATTAAATCCACCGAGTGTAAACTAGGTGTATTCCAATATTAACATATAAGATTTAACATCTCAATAACAATTCAAAACCAGTTCATGCACCTCTCCACGTGTCATGTTGGTGGCCCATTCAAAAGAATCCAAATTTAGTTGCCAGAACCATCACAAAAAACAAACAAAAAATTCTTACATACATGGCAAACAATTGTGATACTACGGCCTTTCACCTTTTCAAACTTATCACAGTGACAGGAGACATGGGCCTACATATAAATCAAGATGATGTCACCCCTTTAAATGGCCCGTGTCTAAACGCACTTATATATAAGAGATATAGGGTGTGTTTGGAATAACTGTGAGAAAATTCATTTATTTATAATTGGATTTATGCATAAGTTAAATTAGGTATAAGTCAGATTGTATAATGTGATTATGTTTGAATTGATAGTAGCATAAGTCACGTATAAGTTACTTATATAAAAGTAAAACTTATTTGGTTGATATGTTAAAAAGTAACTTTTGATGGGAAAATGTAACACCTTAGTTTTAATTCATTACCTTCCCTCAAGGTGACCCTTGGAACCACCAACTTATTGGAAAAACAAAACAGAGAGAATAAAAATTTTCAAACCAAAATAAATCAGAAAACCACTTTTCGTTAACTTATACAATACCCAGAATGTACAATACTATCATTGTTCATAGATACATGCCAGAAACTCAATAAACAGACTATCTATAGCTAAACTCGCTCCTTTCCTCTACCTCCTATAGATCCTTCACCTGCATTGTGGAAAGGGTAAGGTTTTTGGAGAAACCTTAGTAGCAGAATCATACCAATAACAATGTAATGCAATGCATGTCATGCTATATGAAAATGTTGTACTTCCCCTCTAGTGCCTTCTCTCTCGACACTTACCATGTACTGGGAGCATGCACGTGACTCTACTCTACTCAGTAGCCAAGACATAAACAAAGAGTCAAACTCTGCTCATATTCTTATTATTTTAATTAACATATATAATATATTGATTTTTGTATTTTTTTACCAAAAAATATAATATTTTTATTAAATATAACTAATATACTTTTGTATAGATATTATTTATATGGAATGATGTTATCATAGAATTTTTTTTAGATATATATTATCATATATCAAGTTTATTTTTAACTTAAAGACTTTATTAAATATAGGGTTAAAGGCCAATTTTGCTCTGGAAGTATGTACGAAGGGCCAATTTTGCCCTGGAAGTTTTTTGGGAAGTAATTGTGCCATGGAAGTTTGCAAAGTGAGCCAATTTTGCCCTTACCATTAGTTGACCATCAGTTGACCGTTAGTTGACCAAATATATTAAGTTGGTAGTCAACATGTCATCCATTTTATTTTTGTTAAGGTGAAAATTTGTCTCGGAAGTTTTAAATCCGTTACTTTTGACAATTAGTTGACAAAAATGTTCACCTAGCATTCCACATGTCATCCAGTTTATTTTTGTTAAGGTGGAAATTTATCTTAGAAGTCCTTATGTCATCTAATTCTTCTTTTTTAAAAGTAAGATTATAAGTTCTGATACAAATTTTCACCTTAACAAAAATACAGTGAATGATCTATGGACTACCAGCTCAACATATTTGGTCAATTAACGGTCAACTAACGGTGTAGGCAAAATTGCCCCGCTTTGCAAACTTCTAGGGCAAAATTAGCCCTCCGTACATACTTCTGAGGCAAAATTGCTATTTAACCTTTAAATATAACTAATATATATTAGTTGTATAAAATAACATCTTCATATAATATTTTTAGCAAGAAAAAATGCTCTAAAAAAACATAAATGGGACGTCTCGCTACCGCACCGATCTGTCCATCCCAATGTCATCTCAATCCCAGTGGGAACAGGACGGGACACAGGACAACTTACCGGTCCTTGTACGAGATGTGACATGGAATAGGCCTCTGTCCAATCCCGTCCTGTCCCATGAACGCCCCTAATTGACAGTGATATTTTTCATGTCTCTCTCTTACATTTATTATTTAAATTTATTTTTTTTCCAAAATTTTTAATCACTCTTTTCATCCCTCCTGAGTTAGCTTTACACTAATTACAAGTACAAAAAGTTTATGTAATTTTTGACAGATAATGAATACGCACTCCCTTCAATTCTTAATGTAAGGCCAATTTACCTAATATGATTAGATTAATGAAGTTAGATAAGTTAGTAAATATGATATATTTTTTCTAAAATATTATAACAACCTTCCTTAATTCTCTCCATCTCTCTCTTATTTGATGTTTATTGAATTAGCATCAATAATTCAATATAAGATAAATTAGAAAAATATTGAGAAATATAAAAAATAAAATTTATATTTAGAATTAAGATCAACTCTTCAATTATATCCTCTATGGACTAGAGGAGGAATATATGATGTATGAACCATACTATAAAAAAAAATTAAGAGCTCAGGGTTCATGCATGGTCCCCACTAGTCCCCTCTCTGATCTACGAAGTTTTAATCATTCATGAAAGGTGACCACTTATATTTGTACTTCTGTCCATAATTTATTTCGAGTCTGTAACACCTTAAACTTAGACCGTCTTAGGTCACTTAACGTCCTTAAGTAATTTACTAATTGCGGAAAATACGTAGA
>JBAGKO010022521.1:0-11031 GCA_037177275.1 Acacia concinna | reverse complement strand
CAAAAAAATAGACTGGACCTGCAGGTTTAACCGGTTGGACTGGGAACTGGTCCCAGTCCGGTCCAGTCTAGGAAAAAACTAGTCAAAGGATCGAACTGATCAACGACCGGTTGAATCGGTAGACTTAGTTTATATATACATATAAAGAAAAATAGAAAAAAAAGAATACTGCCCATTTATGTATGAATTTTAAAACTATATCAATATATTGTCATGTATTTTATTATTATAAATTATACTTGTATGTTTCTTTAATTTTCATGTATATATAGTATTATTTTATCATTGGCAATTAAATTATAATATTTTAATATGGCCGGTTCAACCCCAGTCCGACCTGATTGAATTCTGAACTCATACTGTGACTGGTTCGTTACCCAATATCATTTTTTGTACTTTGATGCGATGAATTTAGCATTACTGGATAGTCAAAGATCAAGACTATCCTACCTCCATTAAAAATAGAATTTAAGTGATTTTTTTTAACTTGTAAGCTATTAACATTTTTGTAGTAAGATATCAAAATTTGATGTTTTACAACTCGCCATATTTAACAATCTATATCAGGAAACTTGAGTACCACAATATTATATACATGAGTAGAGAAATGGATATATCATGACCTCAAAATTAACAACAACATATCTTGTTTTTTCCCCTTTTTAATTTGTATAGGAAAAATTTTGTACTAAGAATGCTAAAAATAGTAAAAGCCAAGCAAATACATCCAATTTCATTACTCCTGTAAGATGTTATTTTCTCAAAATGAGACATTAGAATTTCATGCGAAATGACACAAATGCTCTTAAATGTATATTATTTAAAAGATAATAACACTATTGGCCAAGGTATGAAAAACCATACCGGGCAAAGAACTAGTCATGACATAGGTTTAGAGTTCAAAGGGTTCAACTGGGTTGGATCGGGGGTTGAACCAGCCATATTAAAATATTATAATTTAATGAGAAGGAATGGAATTTAATTTTAAAAAGTGTAATGTTGGTTTTTTTTAAACATAAAGTTAATCTTAATATTTTTAAAATACATTGGGAGAGGTAATGGCTATTTTTTTAATTTTGATTTGTCAGAAGGATCACGTGAATGCAGGAGTGTTGCTTTGAACTTTGATGTGATTGGCATTGGAGAGTGTGTTTTAACCATTGGATAGAATGAAGCTTTAATTCAATGGCGATCACTCTTTTATCCAGTTCCTTCCCTTCCTTCGTATGAAGCCTCTTTCCCTTTCCCATTTCATTTTGAATTATGATTTCTCCTTCTTCTCTCAATAATTTAATCAATAATCAGAGAGCTTTCATGATTAGAGGCTTTTGTGTGCTTGCTGTCACCTCGCTTGAGCTCACCAGTTCTGCTTCTGCCATCCACCATCACCTGTTGCGTTCTCCTTCTTCTTCTGCGGTGTTAGTGGTTTGCTGCCTCCAACTTCTAGCTGGGAAGGAGATGAAGATGGAGAGAGATGAGATTAGGGCTGGGGGGCGCGCGGAGGGGGGAGCGAGCGTGTGTGGAACATGAGATCTATTATTAAGTAGGGTTTTGGGTGATCTGTGGTGGTGTGCTGCTGGTGTCGGTGGTGGTATGCATTCTCCTTCTCCTTCTGCAATTTGTTTAAAGACTTGGCCGAGTCGACTCGGCCACTGGTCATCTCCTTCAACTGGACCAGACTGGGGTCCGGCTAGCCAATTTTCCAATCCAGTTCTTCATTCATTGCTATTGGCAGCGGATAGTTGACAAGTGACAACATAGGCCTATCGCTATTGGACCTCTATCAGCGGGTAATAACTATTTGGTAAAGTGGCGAGGGTTTGCCAAAAACATTGGTGGCAGAGCGGCCACAAATGATATTCAATATATATTAGCAAATAAATATGTATAAGTTGACATATTATTTTTTACTCAAGCTTCTTCACAAGTTCCATTAAAGAATTCATCACATTTTATTAGTTATTGACCACTTTTGTTTATGTAAAAAATTCACACTGAGTTTTGGTGTTTTCAAAACTTATTTCTAAGGAATAATTTTATAAAACTGTTATTTAAAAAAAATGTAAAATAGAAATTAATAGGCTGGAATTACAATACTTTGGAATATAATATCTTGTTTAGTTCAATTTCATGAAAAATAATTACATATAATCCTTAAAGAATAGATTGATTGAAGTATTTGGGCATGTTAACGTAAAAAAAGGGTTTCGTTGTGCTATATAATGAAATGGTGATAGTAATAACCCACTTTTTCTCAAAATGCCTATCACTCCCCGAATTCTTCACTCCAACTTCAACAATCGACTTTCCTGACGTCCAGTTTTAGCTAAAATCAATTTGAAACTTTTAATTGCTGTGAAACCAAACCCTTTGACAGTAAATAGGATCAAATCATAAGGCTTATAAATTGCTTTTTTTATGCCCTATTTGTAGTTGACCATATATACAGGTTCTCTACTTGCATTTGATTTAATAACAAAAATTCTATCAAATGCTTGTGAAATTATATATTTTTTGAGGGTGTACAAGATAAATTTAGTCTCACTCTTTAGGTAAGACTAATATACCTCCAATATCACAGATAATTTTGTATTTCATATTAAATGTAAATATAGTTTATATGATTCTACTACCTACATTTTTATCATAACAGATGAAGATTTTCAAATTTTGATGTTTCACAACATTCCATATATAATAAGAAAGGATATCATGAAAATTTCCTACTGCAATATTATAAGCATGAGCAGATAAATGCATATGTCATGACCTCAAAATAAATACATGATAACTAGTAATTTTTTCAACCCTTTTTAATTGTAAATGTTATTTTTGGGTAATTAACCATTCTCCTGGTCACTATCTTATTATAAAGTTTTGCTACTTTCTCCCTTAAAAGTTCTATATTTTGCCTATTGTTAGGACTTGGTACCAATGTGGTGATAATGGCTCATACAATTTTTGTCTATTTTTACTCTTCATACCTCAAATTCATTTGTTTATTATGTACAGTGAAAGTGTACGTATATATTTTTTGAAGGCATATATGGATGAATTTAGGGAAAAAGCCAAAAAAAAGAACCATTAAAATAGGTAAAAGACAAATAGATACAGTGTATTTATACTCAACATATCTATTTGTCATTTACCTATTTTAATGGTATGTTCTTTCTCCAATGAATTTAGCATTAGTCCAAGGTCAAGACTATTATACTTCCAATATCTCATATTATTTTGTGTTTCATATTCAATATGAATCTACCTTAAATAATTTTTTTAACTTCTTAACTATTAAAATTTTTATAGCAATATATCAAAAGTTTCTAAATTTGATGTTTTACGACATGCCATGTATAAGAATCTATATCATGAAGCAACAGTATCATATACATGAGCAGAGAAGTTGATACATCATGACTTCAACAAAATAAACGAAGATCATGATATCTTTTTTTTTATAGGAAAATCTTGTATTAAGAACCTTAAAAATAGTAAAACATATATAGATGCTTCCCATTAGTAGGTGTTATTTTTACCAATGTTGTTTTATCAAATGAGATATTGGAATCTCATGCAAAAAGATAAAAATGACCTCAAATACATATTATTTTAAAAAACAACAACCCTACTGGCGGCCAGTAGCCAGCGACATATAGCCCCGTCGTCGCTCTCTGGGACGGGAATAATTATTTGGCAAAGTGAACATTAGAAGTTCAATGGCCACTAGTGCTATTCAATATTAGACAAACAAATATACATAATTTAACACATTATTTTTAACTCAAGTTCTTTCACAAGTTCTGTTAAAAAATTCACTACATTTTATTATATTTGACCACTTTTGTTTACTGTGTAAAAAAATTTACAGAAGGAATTTGCCACATTTAATTAGGCATTAACAACTTTCATTTAGTAAGTAAAAATTTATTCATAATCATTAAATTTCATTAGGTATTGACAACCTTCATTTATTATTTTTATTTATATATAAATATCCATTTCAAAAGCCTTTGTCATACGCCCATAAATACAATATATTTTTTTTACTCCAGACCACTGCCATTTTCAGCAGTATTATTATATAATTTTGCTACTTTCTCCTTTCATCTTCGCAAGTTTTATATTTTGCCTCATAGTCCATGAGTGCGTATGGTTAGGATTTGGGACCATGATCACTTATATGTTAATTTTGACTGTAGGTAAGTTCTTTAGCATCCAATGCTAATGCTTATAAATTGCTTCTTTCGATTATATTCTTGCAGTTAGGTTTGTCTAAATCCATTATATGCGTGTGAAATATTATATTTTTTTGGCGAGTATCACCACTAATATACCTCTAATATCACATACAATTTTATATTTCATATTAGATATGAATCTAGTTTAAATTATTCATTAATTACCTTACTACTAAAATTTTTATAATTACATATCAAGATTTTCAAAATTTGATGTCTCACAACCTGCTATGGAAGTATATTGCGCCAATCAATATTATATGCATTTCCACATAAATGCATATATCATGACCTCAAAATTACAAAAATAATAATAATGATGATGCCTTGTAATTTTTTTCAAGGGTTTTAATTTGTATATATTATTTTTGGTAATTAATAATTTTCTTCTCTTAATAATACATTAGATGGACATTGATCCTATGTTTGGGTAAAAGTGAATTTCTTTTTTAATTATCATATCCTACGTATTAAGACGGTGAAGTGTTCATATAATTTTTAAAGTATGGCTCGAGCTTATTTAAAGGAAAATAACATACTCCCTCCGGTCCTATTTATAAAACTCAGTTGACTTTTTAAAAAAATTCTAGAAAAATCCTAAGAAAGCTAATTACATTGCTTAATTATATCATATATTATATTTTATTACATTATATATTAGTTCATAAGTCGAACAACATAATTTAAAGAAAAACGATAAATTTTAATGTCTTAAAGTAATGTAATTAGTTTTCTTAGGATTTTCTTAAGATTATCTAAAAAAATCAATTGAGCCTTATAAATAAGACCGGAGGTAATACAATTTACTAACGTTGATAAATAAAGCTAAAAAACTGTTATACAACTTATCTCTACATTCGATTCTAATTCAGTCATAATTATAATTTATTATTTTCATCAAACATTACATATATGTAAAAAAAAATGAATAGATAGAGCGAAAAATAAGATTATGATTTTTTCTTAATTAGAAGACTAATTGATTGCCAAAAAAATTAGAAGACTAATTAACTAACTAAGGGCAAAGGTGTGTCGTTATATATTTCAAGCACACAAAATGTTATAAATATCTGACTATGTGAACTGAACTATAGTCTTCTTTCCCTGTGGTCTTTGATGCTATGGCCTACAAGTTTGATGAGTTTTTGGGTTAAAGTTTGTTTTTCCCCTAATTTCTCCCTTTTTAATATTTCTGTCTTTGATACAAGATAGTTGAAATTATTAATGCAAAGTGAATCTTATATTAAAGATTGGAAATAAGATTATATGGTAACTTATAACAATTTTTTTTAAACATTTCTGTCTTTAATACAAGATCCACCTTAATGAAAAAATTGAAATTAATAATGGAAAGTGAATCTTTATATTAAACACCGGTAACTTATAACAAAAATTTCTCTACTATTAAGAAACGTGAGAGTAAATTGGGTATGGGACTCACCCAAGCCAACCAATAATTGTTATTACTTTTAGAATTAGGGAAGAAACTCCTTTAAATTACTATAAGTACTATAAGTGTAAGGACAAGTTGATTGCTCTATTTTATTTAGGGGTAATATCCTTATTTGAAAAAAAAAAACCTAATTGTAGGTCCTCATGCTTTTACTTAATTTTTAATTTGCAAGTACAATTTCGTATGAAACCAGAATCGGTGACATGATAAATTGGTTTAGACTTTAGATGCGTCAACCTGGTCCATTAAAGATTAAATAATATATTTTAAAGTATATATTAGTTATTTTAAATAAACATAAAAACAAAAATGTAAAAATAAATATCAAATAATAATAATAAATATATGACGTTGGAATAAATAAAAAATATTCACGTTAAAGAAAAGGGAGAAACATAAAAGAGATTCAAGGAGCTGAGGGAGGAACAAAAGAGGAAATTTATTCCATCCCACACAAGTCTCATTATAACAGGGATTAAACCTTATTTATACACACTTAATCGTCAAGGCAAGGCTAAAACCAAGTAACCAACTAAGTAATTGATGACTATATTCCCTAACAACCATTCACTAACTTTTAACTTTTATTATAAAACCTATCAATACCCCTTTCCAAAACTATCTCACCCTCAATAACCACGGGCAACAGTTTGCAACTTATATACCCCATCACTATTTCTTTGATATTGGCTTTTACGGGGTTGAAGAGCATTAGCATGATTTGTCAATTTGGTTTAATTGTGGTACCTATCTCAATTTTAATCAGGGTGATTATTGGATTTTTTTGATTAAAAAAATATCAGAGTAATTTTTTTTTGGCATTTTCATTAACCCATTTAATTCTTTATAATAATAGAGATGATATCCTTCTGTGGATGCCAAGCAAGAAAACGGAGGATAACCCATACATTAAATAAATCACTTTTCTGGCTTAACATTAAAGAAAAATATGAGAAAATTCTAGAATAACTTGAGATACATCGAAAGCTAAGTCTGAATAACAAACATTATCTTAATTTGCTTCAACCCACCATATATATATATAAAAGAAACTGTCATGACACTTGCACAGCAATATTATATGCATGAGCAGAGAATACAAGTATTATGACCTCGATATAAATAAAATACACAGAACCTTGTTCTTTTAACCTTTTTTTTTTTTTAAAAAAAACAGCTTTATTAGTTTAATATATAAGATGTACACGGATGAAATGTCTTGGCAAAAGTGAATTTAGTTTGTTTTTATTTTATGCAACTAATTAAGAGGGTAAAGTGTTCATGTATATATTTTTAATATAGTATAAATGAGTATACCGGTCGAGCTTATTTAAAAGGGAAATAACATACAAATTATTGACTTTGACCAATAAAGTTGTAAGATCTTATGCACATATTTTTGAGATGTTTGTTACCCTTTAATCTGTAACTAATCTGAAAATTTTAATTATTTTTAATCAAAACTAAAAATTTTAATTTGGTAAAAGAAAACGTGTAACCATGGGATCGTGACCAAATTAGTTATATAACAAATCAATAATATAATTTTTTCCAATGCTACAAAGTAATACACAAATACTTTTTTGATCCCTCAAAACTTGTTGTGTGCTCATGTTTAAAACGAATAGTCAGATAACACTAGGTTGGATTCTACATCATAATGATAACACATTATCTCTATAAAAAAAATTATATAGGTATATTCAACTAAAAATAAATAGAGGGATATTTATAGGCCGAAACAATGTTTTCTAATATAAACATTCAAGGGTCAATTTAAATCGATTTATATTGAATTGGTGTAATTAGCTTGAATTGGACAAACACCGTTAGTCCTATATTTATCACTATTTAGTTTTGATTAATTTTTAAAAATTACCCCAATTATAATTAACCAGGTATTCTCTCCGTGTAATGTCAAACCCCTTTTTTAATTCGACATTCCTTAGACTAAATAAGCACAGTTCAAGTAGTGAGTGAAAATAACATAAATATTTATGAATATATATAGTACTTAGGTGTATTCAATACTCCTACAAAATGTACATCAAATATTACAAACTATATACAAATGTCTGTAAAATTTAAATCAAACTAACCTACACACCACAAAATATTCCATGACAACACATGTTTGCCTCCTATTTTTCAGTTACCGGTATCAACATATTTTTCCTTGTATCCTTTTTCGTTCAGCTGAGTAAAGTATAATATATTAGAAAGGGTAAGATGCAAAAGAATTCCAGTAGTATTTCATAATTGATAATAAATATATGAAAGTTATATATGCAATACATCATGTAACACAATAGAGGTAAATACATATACCATGTCTGTGGCATTTCAGCACCGTAGCCATCACAGCTAAGTACAATGTGTTTCACACTTATATTACCAGTATGTCTCAACATCTTAGCTGGAGAGTCCCAGACTAGAGCTAGGTACTTCTCACATCACAAAATATGGCAGCATATAAATAATCACATAAAGTATGAAAGTCAGAGCTACTACCTAGGGTCCCTTTCTAGTTGGCTTGTCCTTTCTCTAATTAGTCTCTCTGTATACTTAGGCAAAGGTCGAATCCTATACCAAATATATATGAAATGAGTTACTACTTATTCAATCTTCTTTACCAAACTCATAATTAATTTCTCTATCCAAAAAAGCATAGTGATGAAATTGTCCTTAGGGGTACTAGTCTACTTCATTTTATATATGATATAATTATACTATTCCAAAAATTATGATCCAGGTTATCCCTAGACAATTTTGTGTGCTGAATCCATTTATGACTTTAGATTTATCAAAATCAACCTTCTTCCCCTTGAACCATGGCCAAATTGAAATTAGACACTCTTAGGGCAAAAATGCAAATTTCAATCCTAATACTTCCCCAATCATTTCCTCACCTTCAACCCACACAATTTTTCATCTTAAACCCATTGGAAGGATGAAAACCATCAAAATTCAGCTTCATCATGACCAAACAAGGTATGGCCAAAATTAGGGGAAGAATGACAAAAAAAAGGGATTTCACTTTCATTCCATAAAACATCTTTCTCACATTTTAAATCACTTGTTTATTTCATTAAATTCACTTATTACATGCTTAATCAAAATTTGAGCAACACCTCCCCTTAGAGTTCATGCATGGCCAAATCACAAATTCAGCCAATAACCAAACAATAACCACCACAATAAGCTCAAGGCTTCATAAATCAAACAAATAAAACAAGGTTTCTTGAACTTACCTCTTGTTTCCTTGTTCTTCTTCCAAGAAAACATGAATTTTGCACTAGAACTCATCTTGAACTCTTGGCTCCTCCCTCCCTCCCTCTCTCTCTCTCTCTGGTTGCCAAGGCTGGACAAAATATGGGTAGAAATGGCCCTAAATGTGGCTTTATCACATGTGCTCAAATTAGCTTAACAAGAAAGATTAATTCTCAACCACATAGTTTTCTTTTTTACTTTAATTTTTTTTGGCTTTGCAAGACCAAACTTGGCCTCCATTTTGGACTTCCAATATTTCCTTCAAGATCAATATTCATGTTCCCTTTTTACCTTTCAAAGTGCCACAAATTACCATATTGCCCTTACTTTTATTATGCAATTAAGAAATTACCATAATTCTTCTATGTATATATTTTAACTTTCTTTTCCATAACTAATTCCTTGGTCAACTTTTAACCATTAAAATCAATGAAATTATTTTGAAAACTCATTCTTCTCAAATTAGTTTTATTTAAATTCATCCAAAGCCATTTTCTCCTTCATTCCCAATAAATTGTCTTTTCTTAAAAATTATGCTCGTAAAATACTTTCATATGAAATTGCCACTCCCTGGACATAAGATTATCTTCATAATGTTGCCTCACCCTCAAAGTCATTTATAATATTTTCCCTCATTTATTTGAGGCCTCTTGCTATTTTTTATAATTTATTTTGGCCTTTACTTGCCAAAATTCTAATAATTCTTTGGGAGGTATTTTTGCCCCCTTCTTTTTTCTTGAAATTCACAATTTTATTCTTTTTATCTTATCATATGCTCAAATAATTTTGGTGAATGAAAATTAAGATGTTACATGCAATGCATAGAATGGTGTAGGTTGTTCATGTCATCTTCAAATTATAAATTTGTTAATTTGAGATAAATAAAGTAATGTTAATTCAAGTGTTTTGCTATAATCATCCGTTACATTTGTTCATAGAAAATATGTTCGTCAACTAAAGACATTAAAATAAATAATAAATATGGGAAAGAAAAGCTCTTGCTAATACAAAATAGCCCAAAGTAGAATGAGGTGAATGGGGTTGCTAATAGATTAGCTAAGGAAGCTGGAGGAATTGCACAAGGAATACACATGTTTTCTATGGTTCCTTCTTTCTTATTGGAGTTGGTTCATGATGATATAGTTTTGTAGGGTTTGGTAGTTAGGTTATACTTGTATTATTGGAAAGGAAAAAAAAAAGAATACATTCAAAGAAATGGTACTCGTAGTCTAGTAGAATGACCCCTAATTGAAAGGTCTTACATTTAAAGCCACATTCTGGCCCGAACTGAAGTGGAACAGAATTTGATTTATTAAAAAAAAAACAGAATAAAACAGCATAAAATGAATGAGAATCCAGCGGTGTTGTCGAAGGAGATATGTGGTGAAGTAGAGAGAAGCTTCGTGCAAGTGACCCAAGGGAGGAGGAATTTTCAAAGATGATGAAGGAGACAGAGGAGAATAAAAGTGGAGACGGGGTGGGTAATATGCTCAGCCTTCCCAGTTTTTCTCTTAATCCCTTTTTACAATTAGATTTTATATAAAATGGGTGACATACTGTATCTTATGGGCTAAAAATGGGATTGTTTTCAATTTTTTATGATTTTTCAAAAATTTAGAAAGAAAGTAGGCACTTTTAGAGTATTAAAATATTAAAAAATAAAAAAATTAAAAAAAACTATATTTTTAGCCCATAAGATATCAAAATATCACTGATTTTATTTAGTATTTAATTGTAAAAAGGGATAGAAAAGGAAAAAAAAAAACTAGGTAATGCGCAGCAAAGGTACACATTACCCACCCAGTCCCATAAAAGTGTTGGCGGTTCTAGAATGAAATGGAAATCTTTTAAACAGGCGTTTGTATAAATAAAATATATTTTTATACCACCAACCAAGGTTTCAGGCCATCTGTCACGGACCTGTCTCGTACAAGCACCCGTGCGGCACTTAGCTTCTCGTCGCCTCTCGCGAACTAGCTAAGTCAGCCTCTCTGACACTCAAACACTCAAGAGTGTATTAGAGAACTCAAGAACTTGCAAAGGAAGAACTTTGTATTGAACTCAAAGAAA
>JBAGKO010022490.1:0-11031 GCA_037177275.1 Acacia concinna | reverse complement strand
TTATCGGCTGGATAATATAGCAAGGCAAAGGTTTCTTTTACCATCGAAGACAAGCCAACCACCGGGAAGGCCAAGGGTTGTGAGAAAAGAGTTACAGTTTCAGAACAAGAAAATATACCATTGCACCATGTGCCATAGAGCAAGTCACACAAAGAGAACTTGCAAAAATCCAAACCCTACTTAAGTTTGTGACTTCATAAATATGTTGGGGTGTTTTGTTTTTTGTGTATATGCATATGGGTTTGATCCCTTCGTGTTATATTGGGTAGGAAGGATTGTGGCATATGAAGTATGCTTTTTGTAAGTAAGTGATAGGGAAAGAGTATGTGGTTAGGATGCAGATGACAACAAAACATTAGAGGACTTTTGTAATCTTAATGTTCTTTTGTCATTTAACAATAGTTTTACTGATTGTTGTCAAGGCATTTCTGGTTTATGGTGAATCCCCTTAATGTACTTATGAAAGCTATTACTAATTTTGTTAATGGCGGATCATTATATATGCATATACTAATTAATTCATGTTTATGCCATTTAACTATTGAATGTTCCTTACTGTGTCATTGAATGTTATGTATTGATATTTGGGTTAAGTCCTTATTGGACTAATTGCTGGGTAGCTTGAAGGTTTGAAGACAAAACTAATATCATAACCATTATCGTGAAAACCATTACGGCTATTGCGAATCCCATTACTCGTTTGGAAAAAATGAAATTAAAAAGATGGTAAGCTCAGGTTGGACACATGCATGGCGTTCTGAACGAGTGAAAAAGAAATATGATTACCATTATGGTGAAAACCATTAAGCCTATTGCGAATCCCATTACTCGTTTGGAAAAAATGAAATTAAAAAGATGGCAAGCTCAGGTTGGACACATGCATGGCGTTCTGAACGAGTGGAAAAGAAATATGATTACCATTATGGTGAAAACCATTAAGCCTATTGCGAATTCCATTACTTGTTTGGAAAAAATGAAATTAAAAAGATGGCAAGCTCATGTTGGACACATGCATGGCGTTCGGAACGAGTGGAAAAGAAATATGATTACCACTATGGTGAAAACCATTAAGCCTATTGCGAATCCCATTACTCATTTGGAAAAAATAAAATTAAAAAGATGGCAAGCTCAGGTTGGACACATGCATGGCGTTCTGAACTAGTGGAAAACAAATATGATTACCATTCTAGTGAAAACCATTACGGCTATTGTGAATACCAATACTCATTTGGAAAAAATGAAATTCAAAATTTGTTAGTGCTTGTTGGACACATGAATGGCATTGTGAACGAGTGGAAAACAAATATGATTACCATTATGGTGAAAACCATTATGATTATTGCGAATCTCATTACTCATTTGGATAAAATGAAATTCAAAATTTGTTAGTACTTGTTGGATACATGAATGGCATTGTGAACGAGTGGAAAACAAATATGATTACCATTATGGTGAAAACCATTACGATTATTGCAAATTTCATTATTCATTTCGATAAAAGGAAATGGAAAAATTGTAAGTGCTTATTGGACACATTCTTAGGTTTTTGAACGAATGAAAAGAAACAGTATAACCATTATGGTGAAAACTATTACAGTTATTACGAATCACATTACTCATATGGATAAAAGTGAAAAAACTTTGTAAGTGCAGGTTATGGTTCTGACACAACACAATCACAACATCTATATGAATGTAAACACAAATTATCGGCAAGTCCATCAACGTGCATTCATTCTATTAAACCAACAATTACACGTTATCAGAACTATGGTGCTTTCAACAACCTACTATTAATGGCAAATGAAATTACATGTAAGGTTTAGTAGATGAACATATGTTATCCTTAACGGAACCTATATAAACCAAAAAAGCCACTTTTGGCCACATATTTACATAATGTTATCACATAATATGGGAACATATCATCACCAAATTACAATGTCCCTCCATCAAAAATTGGACATTTGGTCCCAACTTCATCCAATGTCACTCAACCCTTTTCCTCTTATTTTCATTTTGGTGTTCCCCGATCAGCTCCAAAGCAGCATGCCTTTCCGTGTTCAGTTCATGACTGACAAGCCACCACATCAGATTTCTCCTATATTCAATTACCTCTTCCTCTCCATACTGAGGTGTGTGCCCGGGCATCCAATTCTGCAACCAAATGAGGACATAGACTCCACAACTGGACCTACACATCAACAAAGAGTTCAATGACATGAATGCCAACAACGAATGAAACCAGATAACATATGCAAATAAAAACCCTCACAGATCATTCTGCTGTGGAACGGGGGCCCATATAACATCGCTTTCCATCTGCTTCACATTGTGATAAGGTTTAACAAGCTTTATAATTTCTGTGAGACGCTTCCTCTACCACATAGGTCAGCAAGTTAGAAGCCCATTACATCACTATAGATTGCCATCTTAGTAATAAGTAGCAGTGAACAAACAATTTACCAAAGAATTGACAACGTCGTCCTAGATATCTTCTCTAGAACCTTTCTTTTTGCTCTTCTTACTCTTCTACGTGGCACCAACCAGCTGCGTTGAGTTCAGCACGTAAAAATCAATTGACTTGGGCTCTAATGCAACACAAAACCAGTGCTCTGCAGCCACCATTGGACCAAGGATCAGGTCACACTCAGTAATGTTGTAACCCACATGTTGCGGGAGTAGTATCATTGACCATTGCTTCACTTTCCAATCAGCAGGTTTAAAGGCCAATAACAGCTAAATCATGAACGCAAAAGTTATTGCCACATAGTTCAGCAATTAAATAGTTCAAACACACAATTGCCAACTACTTATCATCAACTCCACGTTAAATATATGTCTCTTCACTCGTCCGCATTTTCGTTGGTCTGCCATAAGTGTCATACAAATTACTGACATGACTCGGCTACTGACTCTGTGAAGCCCCCGAGTGATCGAAGCTGGTCACGAGTCACTTCTTCATTGTCTATACACAAGACCTTCCTGAAAAGTCAACAAGGCCACAAATAATCAATGATAACGCAAAAGTCTAAAGTTGGGAATACTGGAATTTGATACGTGCTTCAGCAAACTTACTTATCACCCAATTTAGCTAGGCACGTCTGTGAAATTATCTCAAAGAAGATGGACTTATCATCTGTTGTTGTCCTCTTATGTTTAATTGGCTTTGCTAAAGTCTAAGGAGACATCTTTTTTGGCATCTTTGGCCTATGGGATCTCCTTGGTCCTTCTTCCTTCTCTCCCACTACCGGACGCACAATAGACAGTGGTACAATCTCATGACACTTAACGATTGGCGTTCCCTGAGAAACATAATGTCCCTCTTGACAATCATCATATCCTGCATCCTCATCCGTATGTGGTTCCTCTCCCCTTGGTCTTCATTCCTCGATTCATCTCCCCCTTCGTCTTTATTTCCCGATTCCTCTCCCCTTTCGTCTTTGTGAGATGATTCCTCTCCCATAATACCTTTCTTGTCTGTGTCGCCTCCTTGGTCTTCATTCGATGAAGCATCTCCCTCATCATCTTTATTTGTTGTTTCCCCTTTCCCACCTTGTGCACCATCATCTGGGGCCTCCCCCTCATCACATTGCACACCTTGTTTATGTCCTTCCGTACCTCCTTCATTTCGCTGCCTCTCCATATTGGCTTGCGCCTTCATCAACTCATCCTCAACAGCACACACAAGCCGTTTGTGGCTTTCTAGCCTTCTATGATTTTCATCATCACAGACAACAACCTTCCATGCAACTCCTTTAAACCCTGTGTTACAAAATAAAGACAATCGTTAGGAAATGTGTATTATATCATGAACACTATACATAATGTCACTTTAGTTACCATTTACCAAGTCTAAATAAGGCACCCTACTCCCATTCAAAGTGTCATCCTCTTCCATAACTTTACTAGCCTTTCTCTTAAACAAGACCTCGATGTTGCTCTTCCTCTTTTTATCGACCATCTTCCTCAGCTTAGACTCTGTCCAGAACTTAATGGCGCCTTCGATATGACACTCAACTGATTTATTCAATGGGAAGCCACTCACCGAAGAATAACTGCAACAACAATTTTCCATTAGTTGAGACTTTGACACAAGAAATAACACATCCAGCGACAATGTAAAATGCATACCAAAAGCAAGTATAAACACCCTCCAACGTTGCAGCTTCCTCCTGTGCTTGATCGGAAGATTTTCATGTAATCACCCAATTCTTTTTGCAGGTCCTTCACAATGTAGGTAGCTCAGTCAAAGAGTGCAAATCCTTTCATCATAGCACACATAAGCTTCAACACCTTATCACTGATTTTTTAGCTTGATGTTGGTGTTAGAAAAGTGTCAATCAACGTCAACATAAACAACAGCTCAAATTGATTACCCGCCTTCCCAAATGTGATGGTTTGGACAATCTTTTCATAGTATATGTTGTGGAAGTCTGCCTCCAGCTTCTTATATGTGTCATTGTCGTCGCATGCATCCACTTTAACCTTCAAACCTTTATGTGGGACCCCAATAAGTTCTGCCACATCCTTCACATCAATCCCAGTTGTCTTCCCCTTGATTCTGAACTCATTTGTTAGGGGATCATAAGCCCTCATTATAGCTACCAAAAGGTCCCAGGGGAGTCTCTTGCAATTCACATCAAGAAGAAATGCAAATCCTAGCTGCCGTACCTTCTTGGCTAGCCCTTTGTGCGACTTAACATAAGATATCATCACATAAAATTGCTTCAGAGAGCAACATGTGTGGAAAGCAACCAAATATTTCTTCTTCTTCTTCTCCTTCTCCAGCCTTCCTTGTCTCACCCTTTGACTAAAATTGTTTTCTCCTCGGTAGACAACTTCCCCCATGCCTTTGAGGACTCCTTGCGTTGTTCAGCCAAACTCTTGAACTTCTTCCCCTTCTCGAACTCACTACAAAACAATATGTACCCGTCTTCATGTGTTGTACTTCTACCTCTACATTGTTGCCCCCTCTTTCCTCGCCCCCTTAATTTTGCCCCTCTACGCGATCCAATGCCATATGTTTCTGTTGGAAAAAACACTTCAATGTCATTTGAAGAACAAAGTTGCCCTTACTAATATTACACATGACACTCACATGGAAGCATATCCTTAATCAAGCCATGGAATAAGATCTATTCATATTGTGTCTCTAACCACCATCAAACAAAGAAACAAAATCAAATCCTAAAAGCTATCCACGGAAAATTCATGAGTATAGTCAAATTCATTACCAAATTGGTGAAAACCATATGCTTCCAGTGAAAACCATTTGTCAAATAACAATTACTTAAAGGGAAAAATGAATTAATATAACTTAATCAAGAGGGAGTTATAAAATAAAATACCATCGACAACAGGGAAATAAAAAAATGACAAACCTTAGCTTAACATGAATGAACGATGGAGTATGCCAATGGGAATGAAAACTAAACCAACCATGAGCAACATACATGGTGATGATGATTTATTGCACTAACTAGCACATTCAGTGTCACAAGTCAACGACACTCACACAAACATACTTTCTTCTACATGCTCAACACAATTATGCATTTAATCTTTATGTAAATAACAATTTCTTTAAGTTGGAAATGCAAATGTGTCCATCTTCCATACAATGTTATAGAGAGAATATTGATAGAAGATTCATACGCTAGAGAAAAACATAATCAAGTTCTATTTTGCAACTGATATAGGGTGTTTGTGAGTGCATGTGAAATGGGGGAAACATTAACTACAGCCAACAATTTTAGTCCAATGATATAGCAAACGACCTCAAAAATCAAACCTTTCACCCACAAATTATCTGAAAACTGCAGGACAAACAATAACCTACAAATAGAGTTTCGGACATGTTACCTTTGTCGATCGAGGAAATCACCGTCAAACAGGGTACACGAACACTTTCATCCACCAATGTAGAAAACCTTTATCTGAGCTTTTCGGTTTGTTGCACAAAGCATTACAATGACGAACTGATCAATGTAGGCTTCGTTTCAGAAACCAATCGCACATTCAACAAATCGCAAAACCTTCACGCTCTGCTACTCAAGATTATCTCACCGGAAAAGAGATGAAGCAACCATAATTAGTTCGCTGGCTTTCTCGAACAAGAGACGCACAAATGATTTTTGAAAAATAGCGCAAATCCTTTACACTCTCCTCTCACACTCCTCGCGCGATGAAGACACCTTTGAACTCTCTCCCTTTTGTTTTCTAACTTCTGTTACCCTGGGGGCAGTTGGGTCATTTTGTTCTAATTTCCAAAACCCACATTACACCTTTAGAACTATTTTGGGATTTCCAAAAGATAACAGCCTTCCATGGGTTTTGCAATTTCGCCAGGTCTTTTACTGTCATTTTTCCTATTTTTAAAGCTTTGGATTAATTACCCAAAATTACAATTTCGAAACCTAATCCCAATTATTTGTTTTAATCTTAATCTAATACTTTCCTCAACTAAATTAATTCATTTGAATCATATGTTAACACCAATTACATATAATTGTACAAAATCCCCAAACTCAAAAAATTAGATATTCAACATAAAATTCTTATTTCATAAATCTCAAAATTTTCCAATAAAGTAAACTGATTAAAACTTCAATAATACCTTTAATAGCTTAAATAAATTGTTGAACACAAATTTAATAAGTCACACAAGTCTGAAATGAAATTTTTATGTATGTTTTGACTAAAAAAATAATTATAAAATCATAAGACAATCAAATCAAAAATCTAAATCGATTAAAATGATATATTAACATCTCTCTATATTTTTATAGTCTTATATTGTCAAAACTCAACTTTCCAAAACCCTAATTCTAAAAATATCCTCTAATCTGAACAAAATTACTATCATTAGAAAGATAAAAATACATAGAACAACTTTAATGAAGGGAGTTTTATTATTAGAAGCGATTTTACCTCTCAAAATGATCTCAGAAGATTGTCAAAGCTCTGAAAATTTCGTAAACGGAAGAAGACGAAGAAGAAAAGCAAGTCTAGACAAATAAACAAATAAGGCGTGTATATTATTACACACCCGTGGGCCCCACATAATTCATTTAAAATAAAGGTCACGTGCTCTTCTTCTTTTTTCCCCTTTTTCCTTTTTCATTTCTTTTATATAGAAATGTGTGTGTGTTTCCTTTTTAGAAACTGATTCTCTCTCCCTTTCTTTCCTTTTTATTTTATTTTAAGTTATTAGTTATTAATGCATATGTATATATACATATTTTCTAATTCCTTAATTGTTGTTGTTGTTATTTCTACATCTTTATACCATCAATTCCTTTATAAGTCTAAATCATACCTATTAAAAAACAATCTTTATTTTTTCTAACAATTACCTAATAAATTCATTGATTATAAATAATTTTTCTTTAATTATAATTTAATCCTAAGTATAAAAATTAGGATGTTACAATAACTTTTTGTCTAAAGCTCAAAATTAGGTGTTCTATCACTCATTTTAAAGCTTAAGATGTGCTCTATTAGTCTACCCAATATCATTACTAGACACCATCATTTGCTCAAATTCGTGACCATGTCTAGGTTGCTTCATTTAATTATCCTTTTATTTTCTAGCTCAAATCACTTCCTTAAATATGAATACTCTTAAGTCATCTTTTCCATATGTTTTTTGGGTGTTAGACAGTATTTCCCCTTAACTTTCATGTTTCCAAAAATCATAAGACTCAAGACAATAACACCAAAAGCATCACCACATGATATATTAGCACTTACCTTGAGTGTTTGCTTAATCATTCTCTTCTTTTTCCCTTTTCTTTTCCCCTTCCTCTCCGTCACGTTTTCTCACTTTTTTTCTGGTGGAGGCTGATCAGTTTTTCCACCATAAATGAGAAGGGAGTGATTTAATATCCACCACTAATTCAATTAATCAAATTTCTCTTCCTAATTTACCCTCTACTATATGTAAGTTTACTTGAATTCCATTGGTTACTTTTTGTGTGTGAAAACTGGCGTGAACCTCAGCTGAAATTTAACCAAATTACTGTTCATTATGTTTTATTTAATTCTAGGAGAGAATGTGACTTACTAGATGAATTTTCTATAAAACCGTATGTCGACTGTCTCTAAAAATTTCAAACTGACTGTCATTAGTCTCCCAAATAATTTAAGGGTACTCTCCAATTTTCCTTGTACATTATTTCCAACATTTACTATTTTTCCTAGAATTTTTTCAAATTTGGGCTCTTATCGATAAAATTTCGGATTTCTGAATAGAATTTTCACTCAATTTTGAAAATTCATATCTAATTGTATAAATATCCAATTGAGGTTATTTCAAAGCTCAAGTGTCCCTTATTAAGATTAGTTTTAGGGAAAAATGATTCCTTTGATCAATTGGAATAAAACATTTCCCAAAAAATTCATATTTGTATACTGCTCTAGAAGCTAGCGAATTTCACTGGACAAACTTTAAAAATTCTTATCTCTTAATATATATATATCCAAATCATGCAATTGACATATCAAATTAAAACTTGACATGTCTACTTTTAGAATGGAAAGTTTCATAACTTTTGGGCATTATTAACTAGGGTAAAAGTAATGTACAACAAAACTGCCACAACTAGAATTTCAGAAATTGGTTAGGAAATACCTTAGCCATTTTTCTTGTACCAAAATGCACCATTTTATTCCATTTAATTCACTCCATTTACAAGGAATATTTGGTGCTGAAAATTTGGTATGTTACAAATGGATCATTGGATTGTTAGTTCATTTACAATTCGCAGGCGATTTAGAATAGACATAACCATATGAGTGCACGTGTGACTTTCCTAAATCAACTACATTGGTGATAATCACTTCCTTGTATGGCAAATGCGATTTCTTGCAAACCATAAAGACTCCAATATTCGGAAAGGTAAAAAGGTCATAAAGTTATTAAGATATTTGTGATTTGTTAGTTAGAAAACAATGTAGTGAGTCAGGGCAACATAGAATTTGTCTTTAATCGTAGTCCTAGAATTCTATCAAACCAACAAGCTCGTGAAAATGGACAATGTAGAAACAGGTGATCCAAGGACTCACCTTCATAACCACCAAAGAAACAGATCTCAAACAAAGTTAAGTATCGAATTCTTTAAAAATGATAAGTAGGCAAAATTTCCTTAATGATTTTTCAAACAAGCAGTTTAATTCGAGGGGTAGGAAGGATGTTCACAACAATTGACATGCCTATTTTTTATGAACATTTGCTCTGCCTGCAGCATAATTGAATAATTGGTGATATCCATCCCTAACTATATAACAACCTGAATTATTACCAGTCCATTATGTCTATTTTTTTCTTCTTTCCTTCCATTATGTCTAATTTATTGTATGAACGAATAAATGTCACTATATGAAAAATATAATTGAATTAATATTATAAAAATATAATTGAAAAATAAAAATTAATATTGCCTCAAAATTTTAAAAATAATAAACAAATTAAAAAAACTTTCTTAAAGACCACATCTAAAAATAAAGCCCAAAGTATGTTCTGTTTCTATATTTTTGTTGCTACAAAAAAGTTTTTTGCCGTGAAGTATAGATATTAAGTACTTCATTTTACATTGGCCAAAAAAATAATAACAACAACTACATTTTACACTTGAATTGCAATTGACTACTTATTTTAAGAAGAAATTACTTATTTAAAACTTTGAAATTTAAGAGGATATTTTCTTATCTTTTTTCTAATATTCTATCTCCCCATTAGATGCTCGAGGATGTCCAGACATTAAAAAAGAAAAATTACATTTTACAAGAAAAAACGTATTTATACAATTTTTTATATTTTTCTTGCCAGTATACAATTTTTTTCATTGTATAGAATCAATGGGGAACTTAGGGAATAAGTTGCATTGTCTTCCATTTCAATAGCGTTGGTTTATAATAGAGTGTTCTATTTTACATTAAAAATTGATAGTTTTAATTATTTTCAAATATAAATTCGATTCAAATGTGTAGATTATGTTTTTTTTTTCAAAAAGAAAATAGTAAATACAAATTACACTATTTCATGACTGCAAAATATGGGAATGTGCCTTATTTAATCTATAAACTAGTAATAATAATAATAATAATAAAGTATTGACAAAAAATACTCATCAAGCCAAAAAGAAAAAAAGTTGAAAGGATATAGCCTTCCTGTTGGAATAATCTAATTAATGATATATAAATACCGTATGTGAATCCTACAAGAGCAGCAACAGAAAACTTGATGTGAAACACCTCCAGTCATAGTTAGTCAAATAATTCATCTCATTATCTGAAATAAGAGAAACTATAAACAAGAAACTAGATTAGAATAAGATGAGGATTCTTCTAACAAGAAGATTGTGGCACATTGATGGACTGTTAATTGCCGTCACCCGTTAGGGAACCTCAGGAGAGCAAGTACATATTTCTATGATACTACTCTAAGACCCAGCCTAGGTTATTTATAACCTCCCATCAAGGCTTGTAATAGCTTTACCAGTCAGGCATGTAACTCTAAACCAAATCTCTATCTAAATCTCATGCGGGACACAATCGGGGAGATATTTTATCCAAAATATATTAAATAGATAATGGTTAAAACTAAGAAGATATTATTCATATTCTTAATTGATCAAAGCAATTAATTTGCAATATCTAGAATATCTTTATATGATCAACTATTCAAAATATATATGAACAAATATCAAATATAATATTATCATACTTAATAAAATATCTAACAGTCTCCCACTTGTCCCGTAACCTGATATGATTTGGTGAATCACGTTTTATTTAAGCAATACTACAGGAATCATGGCAGTAAGTCCTCTTTGGTCGAGTGTTACCTTCTATGTATCACAAGTAACATCCTTACTTAATGGGTCAAAATCTTAATGAATAAACCTTAAATGTTTACTTGGTTCCAACTTATATGTTTGTCAATGTCTCGTGATTTAGGTACCAAAAATTGAGACAACAAACTTTAACTTTGAATTTCATCACTTAATAATGTCTCATCTAGATCAC
>JBAGKO010022479.1:0-11032 GCA_037177275.1 Acacia concinna | reverse complement strand
CCTTAGTGATTTGCATGATGGCACCGACCGTTGGAAGGTCAATGTAAGGGTCTTCAGAAAGTGGAATGTATATCAGAAAAACTCACCCAATGAGTTGTTCTGTGTGTCGTTATTGCTTATTGATGTTGAGGTACCAACCACTCTAGAAATCCCAACCTATTTTTGTTTCTTTTTCCAAACATTAACCAACACACACACTTCAGTCTACATCAAAAGGTCTGTTTAACAAATGTTTTATTCCAAAACTTCTTTATTTTAGGGCACAAAGATACAGGCCAGTGCAATCAACAAGTCATTGCACAAGAGGTTCCTCATGGATGTCAAGGAAGGATCCACATACTTCATCGCCAACTTCATTGTCTCACAGAATTCCGGTCAATACAAGCCAATCACCCACCCATTCAAGATCACTATCACCACCTGTACACACATCAGTGAAGAACCCCATGATATTCCAATGTATTCCTACTCTTTCATGACATTGCCTGAAATCATTAACTACGACCTCACACACTGATCTGACAAGTTAATTGGTAACTTCCCCTTCACATGCTAATTTCTTTCATTGTTTATGTTAGTTTCTTCCTTGCTTGGCATTACATCAATTAATCACGTCCATATATGTAACCCATGTTCTCACCTATCAAACTTGCAATATATTGTAGACGTACTTGCTTTCGTCAGGTCTATTGGCACACTGGAGGAGCGTGGTCGTGATGAAGCTAGCAAGACAATCTTGCGGATGACACTAACTGACACTGAGTCTGTATTTACTACATTATATATTTATTATTTTTGAATAAAACACTATGATTATCACTCCTACGAACTAACAACTTCATCTATTTAACAAACTCCTATTACGTAATGCACAGTGAGAATGAGGTTGAATGCGTCCTTTTTGACTAATGTGCAACGAATGCTTATCTAGCTCAATTGAGTAACTCTGATGCACCTGTGGTTGTCTTACTTAATCTTGCAAAGATTGGCTTGACAGAAGATGGTAAAACATAGCCTATGTGTATGCTGAGCAGCCCTAATTTAATGTGTTCTAATTAATAGACTATATAACTATATAATATATAATTATGTAATCACTTTACACTATTCTGCACCCACATATGCAGGCGGGCCACAGATTGGCAACTCTTACCATGCAACTAGGGTTTTATTCAATCCAAATTTGAAAGAGGTTGATGATTTCATTCAAAGGTATCAAGACTATAATGGTCTTTATTTATGCTCAGGGAACTTCATCTGGATTTTCTTATATTTCTATTCTTATATCATTGCTAAAGAGCGGACATCACCAGTAATCAACACATGTAGTCAACTTGTGCCTACACAACACAGCCAATCATCATCCAGCAGCTACCTCCAGAAACAAACTAAGGTCAACATCTCTGAAATCTCAAACCAGAAAATTGTAAGTCAAAACATGTACCATTTTTTCAATTTATTTCCATCACGCAATTTAAAACTCGATCCATATATTGCCAGGGTAAGAGTTTTGTCATAAGTTGTGAGATCACGAAGCTGGAGACAAGGCACGACTAGTACTACCTTGGATGCTGTAACTGCAATACAAAACCTAAGTCAGAGTCAATAGATGATTTGCCTGACAATGAACAATGCTTAGGCTACACAGCTAAGCCACTCAAGATAGAGCCCAAGTATCTTCGCAACCCACTCCATCAATATTACATGCATTCATGACACAATCAATATACTTAAAGATCAGTAGTACTAACAACCTCGGACCACATTTGCATTTGTAGGCTTAAGCTTTGCTACACTTGTAAGGATGGTACGGGTCATGCATGCATCGTCTTCTAAGATAGACTCGCTATCCAGTTGGTTAACAAGACAGCAACACAACTTAAGTTGTCTCTCGAAAAGGTAACAATGCACATGTAGACCCAACTTAGATCGTTTACATTATTTGCATCTAAATGTTTATTTCCCTATAAGGACAATGCTGCGTATGACGTGCCTGCCAATCTGGAAGACCCAGTGGGGAAGACGGTCCTGGTGAAACTGAAGCTGACTGACTACAATAAGAGGTTCCCTTCCGCTAGCATTAGTGTAAGCCAATTTACTGTTTGTGAGGACTTGCTTGGAGAGTTCATTGACGCTGCTGACAAGGTATATATATTGCTGAATATATCATGTAAATGGTTCTCTGCTGCAAGGTTAATAATCTAACAATCTATGTTTCCTTTATCACTTTTTTTCCTTTCAACAAAATAGTAATGACAAACCTCCTACTGTGAACCCCATGCCACATTCGACAGACCTGCATAACAAGGAAGTGAACAAACAAAAAGACACAGCCATTGACGAGCCAGACTTCACACTGTCTGAGCTTTCTCAGCAATCCACACCTGCACCTCCTAAGGGGAAGAGGAAGATTAACCAGAAGAAGGCAGGAGACAAGGACCCTACTGTCACAGCCAGTAATGCAAACACAAGGACTGATAATAGAACACTGAAGACCATTAAGCAGGAAAAGATTTAGGCACGTGGCACTTGTGAATGCCACCTTTTCATTCTGATCAGTTCAGCTTTATTTTTTTATGTATTTATATTTATGACCAGTGTAACCAATGTGTTTTGTTTGACTTTCGTCACTAAGGCAAAACAACATACTGTTTTCATTTCGGGTTTTCACTTATTACTACTTTAATCCATAGTTGCATCTTCAAGTTACTAAGGTAAAAATGCTTGCCTTTAATTTACATTTCAATGCAATTATTTACCTACTAATACTGTCAATGATGATTGTTAAAAATTATAACTAATTCAATGCATATATCAATATGAATCATAATGCAAACGTCATTAACTAAATCATAATGCAAACGTCATCAACGAAGTTGCTTTACTACTAATGCCATTGTTATCTATACTTCAACTCCAGTAACATTACTGTTATAATCACAATACTATAACAGTGTATAAGAAATAAATCCGAAAGTTACTGAATCTACTGATTTATGCTATACAACTTATACCATTAAAAATCTTTATCAAAAGCACGGAATTTAATTTGCATAAGTTTTCCATGGAACCAAACAATAGACAACATCAATGAGTACAACGGTTGATGCTCAACAGATATACTTACAACGTTACAATTTAAATTCTGATTCAAAAAGTTCTTAATTCTCCATTTATTTCTTTTGGTCATTCATGTGTAGTAACTGAACTAATAAATTGATGTGTCCAACATTTTCATAAAGATATGTATCCGTAAGAGTGAAGACAAACATATTTATTGGTATTCATTTATTACATGTATTCCATTTTATTAATCATAAAATGTTAGTGAACTGCATACATTAGAGGTAGATCAATGAAGCATCTTAAATAAGAGAAAAGCGATGGTCAAAAGTTTGCAACCTTTATGCCAGGACTTGAATTATAACTAGTTAAGACTAATAAATATACCTCTAATGTCTGCAATTCCACTGACGCTATCACCAAAAGCGAGAGTTGCTAATTCAATAAGTTTATAATAATAATAATTAAAATTATAATATTACCATATTTTTAGTTAGTCAAGACTTGAATTAAATATATGAAACCTAACGAATATATGGTACTTACAATTACATTAGAAAAACAATTAAAATACCCCCAACAATGTTTAGTGCGCGAACCTCCTGCTGTTACTAGGCCTCTTCTTTTACGTACATTTTGTTTCACCACAACTTATTGAACCCTTAGTTAGCAACCATTGTACATTTTGGCATTATATTAGATTATAGTATTAAGGAAAATGTCAGATAATACGTTCATCTCTGTTTGCTTTAATTGTTTGCAAAATCTTCAAAGGCTCAACACCCAAATTCCTATTCTAGTCAACGTGAACTACATTCCATTATTTCCTATAAGACGTTTTTTTCCTATTGCAGTCCAATAAGAACTACATGCTTTTCTTTTATGTCCACGACAAGCATAGTTTCCTTTATCCCTATGTTTGCATCGTAACTAGTGAAACCTTTTGGGTGGCCATGAATGCAAGTTCAATTTCTACTTTCTCACGGATCCCAGAGCATGTTCCCGTCTCTGTCACCCTTTACGTTGTATATTAGGTATACCCCAGGGACATCAATACAACTAACAATATTGAGTGTGAAACAACAAACTTCACCTCATTCCTCATGCGACACAACTTTCTTCAGACAACCAAGGTATATTTTTCAACAATCTCCAACAATTACTCCTTACACTTTCTTCTGATATATATCTACTAATTTGTCAACTTAATCAGGTCCATCTTACAACAATGGGGAAGAGGTATTTGATGCCGTAGCTGCCCTCTCAAAACCATATGTCACAACACATACCTCAGATTTATTCAACTATAAAAGAGATGTGCCATGCTCATCTCATTCGGAAGGCGGGTTCTATACTCCAACAACTCAACCACCATCATCTTCACGCCAGGGTATCAAGAGACATGTTGCACTATAGGACATATCGAATCTGACGACGAATCTCGAGAACCGCTTCAAAGGTAGCTCTTTTCATATCCTAACCCCAACATATAGCCATACAATAATCACATATGCATATTGTCTCATATCTCCTTAACTAACTGTACTCCCGATCAAATTGTTCTTCAACTTTAGGAGTAGTTCCAAGGAGTGGCTTACATCATACAGATCCACCACCTGTGCGAATCAACAGTGCTCGCTTCAGAGGATTAGAGAACAATTATTCTTACATGCCATAGCCAGGCATAAGGAGGCGAAGATGTGCAAATAAGTTTAGATCATTCGAACAACAACCATCCCAGTCAGAGGTCGTCTGGCAACACCAAGCTGTCCAAACGACAAACCAACAAACGGTAGTTAGCTATTTTTTTAGCCAAGACCGAAGACGTACTTCTAATTATATGACATTTGGTTATTTTTCAATCACCTTCCATCTACCAATGATTTATCTAATGGTACCTTTTTTGTTCTTAATATCTTTATATTAATTAATTGTATCTATGTGCTAATAATATACTTTAACCAATTAGAGTAGTAAGCCATTGGTTGGCCATCCATTCATTGCAATATTCCATATACCTATCATTTTGCGTGCTGCACAGTGGAATGTGCTTATATTAGAAACTATTGAAAATTAAAGGTTCGAGTAAGAAGACAACAAACACCTAGATGTGCTTATGTCTTATTAAAGCCTAATTGTTGTGTATATAATTAAAATGGACGCACTACCATATTAACAGACATATATTCGAAAGAGTGAAGACAAACATATTTATTAATAATTTATTTATTACGTGCATTCCACCAAAACGCACTAACATATTAACAGTTGTGTATATTTTTTCTCTTTGAATGATGTTACTTGTACCTTTAATTTTCAATAGTTTCTAATGTGCCTTTTTTTCATTTGTTGTCTTCTAACATTTGTTTTCTATCCATGCAAAGAACTACCATATTTTGTTGTCTCACCTAGATGTGCTTATATCTTATTAAAGAAAAGTTTTTTCTGTAAGTGCATACATTTGACATAACGTGGTCATTACATAGAGCCAGCACAAGAAAAAACATACAGGAACATATTCTTCGACTACAATATCAACGACAATGATGAATCATATTTTCCACAGGATGAAGACTTCCACCTTGAAGGTATTTTGCAAATTCTAAGCTAATACATCTATATTTTGGCAATTCAGATCATTGTGATACTTTATCATTTGTACAAGCCACATACTTGAAATTGCAGATCTTACCACACAAGAAGTTACAATGGAAGTCAACAATCATGCCAAAATTAACAATACATCAAACAATTCACTTGCATACATAGGTATTGTTGCTCTCTGCTCAATGACATAACAAATTATTAATTACATTGGATTCTTCCTGACGTGACTTTAATGTACATGTGAACAATGTTTGGGCTATGAAATACACACAAACGAGGGGGATGACACACATGTTTGTAGGTTTTGTGGTGCATGTTGTTGGTTTAATGAAAGAGTTAAGAAGGATAGGAAGCATAAGGATGTCGACATTTTCTCATTATGTTGCCTAAAAGGGAAAGTTGTGTTACCCCCAGTGACACATCCACCAGCTCTTCTCATCAAGCTGTACAAAGAAAGACATACACATGAATTGAAGAATTTCTTTGAGCATATTAGGCAATACAATAACATGTTCGCATTCACATCTATGGGTGGAAAAATAGCTCATAACACCAACAAAAGGGGTGGCCCATACACATTTACTTTAATAGGTATGAACTATCATAGTATTGGGAGTTTGTTACCACCAAACGGTTCACCACCTGTGTATTCTCAGCTATACATCTGTGACTCAGAGAATGAAGTTGCAAACAAGATTTCTACAGTTAGGTTAGGCCACTAATTTAATCAATGGCACAAATGTAGCATTTGATACATATTATTTGGTTAAATTTGCAATAATAATCACATACTTTTTTTCCACAGTAAGCATCTGAAGGCGCACAAAATAAACACGGCAATTGTTTCCAACATCAAACAAATGTTGTACAAGATAAACCCTACGTCAAGCAATATCGCATTGTTGCAACTATGCTGCATAATAGGCAACATGGTAACATGGGGATGTGTCTTCTAAGAACACGACAACATGATGGGAGGACATACAATCTACCATCCGTATATGAGGTCGCCGCCCTCATTGTTGGTGATATTGATATCACATTCAACGTCAAGGATATAATCGTTCATAGCATATCAGGTACGCCGCAGAGGATTAATGAACTTTACCCTTCATACCTTCCTTTACAGTACCCTTTATTGTTTCCATATGGGGATTATAGATATAGGGATGATATACCGCACAGGGAGGAGACAATTAGGGTAACAAAAACTCGAAAAAGGGTTAGTGTTCGTGAATTTTTTAGCTACAGATTGATGTTGCAAGACTCAAATATTTCAATATTACCCTATGCATCAAGGTTGCTACAACAATTTATTGTTGACGATTATACAATGATTGAGTCTCAAAGGTTGTTATGGATTCGGACTCACCAGAAGGACCTAAGAGCTGACCTATATCAAGGTCTTTCAGATGCTGTGCTTAGGGGGAGCATAGTGCATCTTCAACTAGAAGGAGGGTCATACTCCATACATCATTCACAGGTTCTGCACGATACATGATCAAAGCTTATCAGGATGCCATGGCAATATGTAAAGCAATTAAATATCCAGATCTTTTTATAACGTTCATGTGTAACCTTGCCTGGCCTGAGATCACACGATATTGTGAAAAGCTAGGCCTACATCCATCTGATTGTCCTACCATCCTTTCAAGGATTTTTCAGCTCAAGTTAATGTCACTTATGCGAGCTATTAAGGAAAAAAAGATTTTTGGCATGATCGTTGGAGGTATTTCATAATACATAATATAACTTATACTTAATTAATATGTTGCTTCATGATTCTTTACATTTATAGTTTCAACTACACTTCATACAACATATGCTCTTACATGAATTGAAATACATTTGTTTCTCTCCAGATCTATACACCATCGAGTTCCAAAAGAGAGGTCTCTCACATGCCCATATTCTTATATTCCTCCAATACAACAACAAAATTAAAGACCCTACAACAATAGATTCAACAATCAGTACTGAAATTCCTGACAAAGATGCTGAACCTAGGCTCTACTAGTTGGTGCAGAAGTTCATGATTCACGATCCATGCGGGCATGTAAAACCAAATGCACAATGTATGAAGGACAAGAAGTGCACAAAGTATTTCCCAAAGAAGTTTAATGACAACACTACTGTTGATGATCATGGGTATCCAACCTATAGGCGCAGGGATGATGGAAGATACGTTGAATTGAAGGGAGTTCCTCTAGACAACCATTACGTTGTTCCCTACAATCCTGTCCTCCTTTAGATGTTTGAAGCACATATCAATATAGAGAAGTGCAATCATTCAACGACAATCAAATACCTATTCAAGTACATTAGCAAGGGAAATGATAGGGTTGTCATGGGTTTATTTGATAATGTGAAACCCCATCACACGAGTGGTGTGGTCGATGAGATCCTACAATACTACAACTATCGGTATGTGTCATCATGCGAAGCTTCATGGCGCATATTTGGATTTGCCATACACCACAGAAGTCCCCCTGTTGAAAGACTTAGCTTCCACTTGCCTAATCAGCAATACATAGTTTACACCACAACAACGGATGTGTCAGATTTGTTGGATAACCCAAGGGTGTGTGAGTCGCAGTTCTTATCTTAGATGATGAAAAACAGGGATGACAAATTTGCAGCCACATTGACGTACACAGAATTCCCTAGGCACTATGTATATGAAAAAGACAAGCGTTTGTGGAAGAGGAGACAAAAAGGGTATGCCGCTGGTCATATTAGCCACGTATCACCTAGCAATGGAGAGTTATATTATTTGATGATCTTGCTGACCGAAGTAAGAGGCCCAACATCATTTGACGACATCAAGACATTTGACAATGTTGTTCACAAGTCATACAAGGACGCATGTTTTGCACGGGGTTTATTGGATGATGACATAGAATACATATGTGCAATTAAAGAAGCATCAGCATGGGCATCTGGCAACTCGCTACATAGATTGTTTGTCACTATGTTGTTGTGCTCTTCTCTGCAACGGCCTGAATTTGTGTGGGAACAAACTGCAACTTTGCTATCGAATGACATGTTGTATGTGCCTAGGGCTGACCCTGCATTTTCAGGTGCACTTAAATACTAGCAAACATCTAGATATCCGACTTACATATTGCGTGATTAGTCATAATACTTTATTATAACATGTTCTTTTTGTAACCCAATTTCAGCTTTGCAAGTTGCAGACAATGATAAACAAGCATCCGCACTATGTGATATTGAAACGATGTTACGACAAAACGGCAAAAGCTTGAAAGACTTCCCAACAATCTCATTCATTCCCAAAATTTGCTTGCTGGACATTACAAACCATTTGGTCTTGCAAGAGCTTAATTACGACAAAGAGTCACTGATGGATGAAGCCGAGCAATTTCTAAATTGCTTGAACAATGATCAAAGGGCCATTTATGATAGAGTCATGGCAGCACTGGATGAACCTGATGGAGGTTTCTTTTTTGTTTATGGCTATGGTGGGACTGGGAAGACATTCCTATGGAATGCGTTAATAAGAGCCAAGGTCAGTCACTTAAAAGTGTTGGATTGTTCCTCACAAATCCTGTTTTCACACACGGTCAGCTGTACGTGGCTCTGTCTCGTGTATGAAGCATGGATGGATTGAAGGCTGTGCTGAATGAAGGAGAAGACCAACAAGGAACAAAGACAATGAATGTAGTCTACAAGGAGATATTCCAAAATGTTAGGAGGTAATAAGTTACGTTATTGTTTAACCAACTTTTTGAATGAATTTAGTTAATGTGGCATTGATTGTTTCCTTTTTCCTTTTTCCTTTTTCCTAAATTACATAATGTTGTCTACACAACCATGACACCTTTTGTTATAGAGTTTATGGGATGGCCCCTGCATTGACAAGGAAATGTAAGGGCGGATTAACGCAAATGGTTGTGAATAAATGAGTAATGGCTGGGTTGTGTGGTTGGTATTCATCCCGGTGCCTTGCACGGGATTACATGCTCGTATATGGCAATTTTTGTTTGCTAGATCAACCTCAACTTCTGCCTATTGCCCAGTCTCTACAAACAGCTTGCCCTACTCTACGTTCCAATATCAGAATTCCAAAACTCTCTACTTTTTCTTATTCTTAATATAAGATTTATTTTATATTTCAGTCTTGTGGTAAAAGCAGATTTTATATTAATAATAGGAGAGGTAGACAATATACAACATTACAGCAGACCAAGCATAACCATGTTGAAATAAAACATCACAGTAAATAAATGAGAGGCATATAATAGGCATCACTGGCCCTTAATATACCGTTAGCTGCAAATATCACAGTACATATCTTCTTTCCTTACTCTATTTACCGACAGTTATTGAAAGAACAAGACGGGACCGATTGAGTCTTGGAATAAAAATCAAAAGACAGTTCGTCGAAAAACTTATACACAACATTACAGGGGCTAAGCATAACCAAGTAGGACTGGATTAAAAAAAAAAATCAACGTAAAGCTGCACTTTATTAGAAGTGGTCCTTGCTTCAACTACTAAATCCCGAGTCCATCATTGTCTCGGCCATTGACCCACCTATGGAGATGAAGCCTGCTTAATTGGAGCATGGGATGTTTCAAGTTAGAGAGACAGAGAACAAAACAGAAAAGGACGTCGATTTGTCATACTACAAATTAGCCTTTCCTGCAAAGAATGGACATATCGACTTGTTATTGCAAGATGCAGAGACTGGACTTCTGAGAGCCCCCCACCCACAAACCAAATCCAAGAAGAAAACAATCTCTCAAAATTATAATATTCACTTAAAATATTTTCCGCAAACTTGGTTCATTAAGTTACTATATGATATAAACCCGTTGATAATATCTTGAGCTTTCCCTTGAACCTGTAAATAAATCCGAATTTAAACAAATTCATATACGCGTATACACATTGAGGAAGAACAATTCACCTATGTGCAAATCAAGAATTCCAAGTATGCTAAATCTATCTTGCCATAAAATACGTATGCCAAATAACAAGTAAAGACTAAGAGCCTGTTTGGATGTCAATATTTAAGTGGCTTTTTGAGTTTTTTGAGCTTCACTTTAATAAGTGAAGCTACTTTTGTTAAATGGGGTGTTTGGATGGAACATAAAAATTGATGGAGAAGCTACAAAAGTAGCATCAAAATCATAAGCTATTTGAGTGAGCTTATTGGGGTGCAGCTTATATGGGGAGGAGAGAGAAAATGATTTTAAAATAATTATTTGATTAAATTTTCTACAGAGTTGGTATATTGACTGTCTTAGAAAATTTCAAATTGACTGTCATTAGTCTCCAAATAATTTATGGGTACTCCTCAATTTTTATTATACATTATTTCCATCTTTATCCTTGG
>JBAGKO010022458.1:0-11032 GCA_037177275.1 Acacia concinna | reverse complement strand
TATACCTCTGCAAATGTTAAGTGCGTTGAGAATGCTTGAGTCACTTCCCACATTTGAGTTACATCCACATCTTCCTCTAATTTAGATGCCCTGTATCGTAGCGGATTTAAGCACGTAGGACATCTGTATATTAGTTCTGCCACTATTTGATTAGAACGAAGTTGTAGTTTCCGTCCAATAACTAGCTTTAGTTCGGTCAAACTAACATTTCGGCCAACCTTCGTTAGTTTAACATTATCACATTCAAAGGTTATACCAGAAGGCTCGTTACTAATTTGTCCATTCTAAAATATACACACCATCTCCTTTGCATCATCCATTATATTTCCTAAATATGTAATTACAAATATTAAGCATGCAAAATTAAATTGACACAAAAGATAATTTATTAAAAGAATATTTAAGTGATCATCATAAATGTTAAACACTCTCTTATAAAATTTTGGAAAAATCCTAGTAACAAAATTTGGACAATATATACTTATATCTATTTTATCATGTTCTCTAATAACATCTAACCATGTATCTTATTTATGAATTATATATGGTCATTTACTAAGTAATTTTTTTAATTTTTCCACGTATTACACAGCTTTTTATTATTAAAAATTTTGTTGACATAAAGTAACTTATATCCACCTAAGTTATTGCTTCTTGGTGCTCAAACTCAAAATAAATAAATAAATAATCAAGCAAGCGCACAAAATATTTTATCCAACTTGCGGGATACAACTTACACAATTATAATAATCTATCTTTTGTTTGTATGTGTTTTTCTTTTTCCCAGCATGAAGTATAAACAAACCCATAAATTAACAATTTTTCACGTTTACTAAAATTTCTTTTTTATGAAGTATACGACATTGTGCTTATGTGATAATAATAAACTTTAAAAGTTATTTCCATCATATCATCACATAATGTTCACATACTTAAAGAATAGAATTAAACTTACAGTATCTAATAAGCTCTTACAATTGACATGTATCAATACATAACAAACAAAAGTACTTACAGTTCAAATAAGAGGAACCTAATTGATCTTTCAGCTTTTTCAATCTAACACTTACCACCTAACAATAATATAAACAGTCATATAACAATTATTAAGAGTAACATAAATATTACTAGACTATACAATTTCAAAATAAAAATTACACAATTAAATTACTTACAATTGTAATGAGAATAGCCAAATTTCAACGATAGCACGAGTAAGAAAGAACTGGAAATAAGCTAAAACAATGTAATCTAATAATGGAGACTGAAACCCAAACTAAGCAATTTTAGAGGAGAGTTTGAGCACCACGAAGCAAAGAAAGATAGAGAGAGATGGGAGAATGCAGAAGTGAGAGATGAATGAAAGAAAATGAAGATCACGAAAGAAATAAATGAGGGAGCGATGGAAGAGTGAATGCGAGGAAAGAGGAGGAATGATAGGCTATATATAAAAGGGTTGGGACTGTGTTGTCACAGAAAAGCAAAAGAAAAGAAAACACAAAGGCACAGGCGCATGCAAAGAAAACAAGGAAAAAAAAAAGACTAACACTCTACAACATGCAAAGAAAACAAAGAAACATACAGGCAGAGATGCAGGTGCATGTGGAGCATGAAGTAATGGAAGAGGCAAGTGCATTGGGAATGTTGGGCAAGTATACTCAACTTGCCCATGATGTGGGTGAGTTCAGTGGGGCCACGGCCTACAACATTGAACTCTCACACGACGTGGGCGAGTTCAGTGGGGCCTAGATGCTTCACTCTTTAACTCGCCCACGTGATGGGCGAGTTCAGGTTATTTCTGACTCTCTCCCCTCCCATTTTTGAAGAACTCGCACACGTAATGTACGATTTTGAGAACTCGCACACTAGAATGACGAGTTTGCGTATAGTATCATGGTAAAAGTGTAGCATATCAGTGCTTTTTTTTATTGTTCGTATTATTTGAATAAAAAAGCCCCAAATAACTCACAACAAAATCCTACTGAAATTACCTTTAGTCTTATCTAGGAATTACAATGACAATATAAAATTTATAAAGGAACTAAGATTAAGAAAAATATCCATTGAAGTTCTAAAACTCAAGCCAACTTCCCAATCTTCAAAATTTGAAAGCTAACCTCTCATGGATTTAATTTGGAGCCACTGCCTTTCCAAATGCCAAACACCAATTGAAAATGAATGAGGAGGTAGAAGGTGGGAGTAAAGGTGAAAATGATGACTGGTTTTTGAAATGAAAAGAGAAGAGGATAGATGGAATGATATGATGATAAAGGTGTTAACTCTAGTAAATTGATCATGTTCTAGCACATTTTCTTCCATTTTTAACTGAATTGGAATCAAGTTTTATATAGAAAAGAGTTTATATAAGAAAGTGTGCATATAAGTTAAAGAAAAAGGATTATTGTGTAAAAACCATGTGTTTGAGATATATTCTTAGAAAGAGATTTAGAATTTATTGATTCTCTCATTTTGTAGGGATGAGGGTGAGTTGAAAGCTTTCACATGAATTAATGAATAGAGTTTGAAGCTAGGAAAAATGTTACTGTTTAACATACTTCAACCAACAACAAAGTGTGCTGAAGCCAAAGTCAAGTTGAATCTTTTGTTTGACATGCTTTAGCCAACTCCAAAGTGTGCTGAAGCCAATGCAGATCTAAACCTCCTGTCTAACATACTTTAGCCAACATTATGGTGTGCTGAAGCTAACTGGAAGAAGTACAGCCATGAGTTTTCCTTCAAAGATCTGATGGCTGATGTATATAGCTGAGGGATAGGCCAAAATTGAAGTATTCTGCACTGCAAATACACTTTTGTGTACTAAGGTTTAGGTTTTTGAGAGTTCTTAGAGTTTTGGGGTGATAGGGCTTAGATTTTCAAGAGCTTGGAGGCTCCAAATCTTGGTTTTTCCCATTCTCCTTCTCTTTCTTTACTTGATTTTCCTTATGACTATAATTATTTTACTTAGTTATAGTTATTCTGTGATTATGGGCAACTAAACCTATTGCCTTAGAATTATTTTGAACCTTTGTATGGATTAAGACTTTATTATTCCTCTCTTTTAGTAGTAATGATATATGTGTTGATTTTATCCCTTACTTAATACTTCTAAAAGATTGGCCACCATTTAGCTTAATTTGTTCACCTAGGTTTGACTTGAGAAAACTAATCTAGGTGTAGAACTTGGTTAAAATTATGCTTGACTTGAAGTTTACATAATAAATGGATGGTTTTTTGGTAAAATAGAGATATGTTTGCTAACTTTGCATTGTCACATTAAGGTTATTTCTTAAAATTGATCTTCATTAATTATAGTAAGAGATTGTGCAATTTAATGAAGATATAAATTTGGTTTTGACTCGAGAGAGATAAATTAAATGCTTTTGAACCTTAGACTAACACATGTAATCATTGAAATTCTAATTGAGAGGAAGTTTATCTAGTCTTAAGAAATACAAAAGGGATAAATAATCCTAGGCTTTATTTAATCATTGAAGTAGAATCAACTTTACTTTGCTTATTTCAATTGTATTTTTGAAAACTAATTTTGTTTTGTTTAAAGCTAAACAATTTCAAAGTGTTCTTTCCTAACATAATTAAGAGCACAATTGTGTTAATTAACTATATTTTGTCATAGTCTATGTGGGAATGATTAATCTTTTATACTATTTGCGACCGGTTAAACTTGCGGTAAGCAAAACTGTGAACAAAAGGAAGAAAAGAGAAGCTAATGGTGGTTGTGTAAGATGGTGGAGATAGAGAGAGAATGACTGTGGTTAACAGAAATGGAAAGGAGAAAGATTGAGAGGGTGATGGTGAATGTGTGAAGCAAGAGTGGTTGAAGGCGATAAAACGAAAGAGATGGAAAAAGAGATAGCGGTCGTGCTCTCCTCTTCTCTCCTACTCACAGAACTTTTCCCTCTCAACTACCAGTCACGCCTCCTCTCCCAGCCCCTAAACTAGTTGTCAAACACTCCTCTGATGGTGAGGAAAGGAAGATGGTGATAGAGGTGGGGGTTGGACGACGGTAGGAAGGAGAAGGATGATGATTCACCGTTCTCCCTCACTTTCCCATGTCTCTCCTGAGCTTGCAGCCCTTAACTCGCAGTCCCTCAACTCGCAACGCTTCTCTTTTTTCAAATCTATTGTTCAACTTTAAAATCAGGTTTTAAATGAGGAAGATGCCACCTAGGAATCTCAGGGTATTTTTGGTAATTTCAAAAGTTTTGGACCCAATTCTGTAATTTTCTTCACTAATTTGCATTTTTTCCCCATAATTATGGGTGCTTTTATGTAATTTTCTCCAAAATAATTTGCACAGAAAATCAGAAAAATTTAATTGTTTCTATCCCAAAAATTATTCACAAGAAAATCAATAAAAGTGACCATTATACCCCTATTTAAATTGTTTTCATATAATCACTCATTAATATAAAATTATCATAAATAATGTATTCTTGTCTTAATTAACATCATAAAATTTCCAAATTAATCATGAAATAACATGTAAAAACATGGTTCAATCAAGTCCCGCACACTTAAATCTTTATACTCCTACACAACGACAATTAATTTTGACATAAACCAAGATCAACACCAATAGCAATTAAATAGTTATATAAATTATGCAATAATCTAACCAATTGTGTTAATAAGCAAGAAATATTCATAATTAAAATCAATATTGTAAAGAGATTAGCCTAATATGCAATCAACTAATAAAGGTAAATAAGAGAGATCACTTAAAGGATAATGGTGTTTAGCTCAACCCTATTGGGCTAATTTTCTCTCAAATTCCACTTAATTCACATTCTACCACAGGCTTGTAGCAACTCTACTTTCCTTATTACAATCACAATTATGTAATGAATCATAAGGGCTTTTATGGGTTATAAAAATAGAAATAGGCTACATGGAATAAATGATATAACAACGAACATTGCATGCATAACAAATATCCAAATTAATTTTTAACATTCAACATTAAAATATGCTTGACATTAATATATTTGCTACTCACAAAAATTTTAGAGGAATGCCTTATTCTTTTTTTCGCTTTTGCTTTTCTAGTATTTTTTTATCTTTCTCCTTTTTTTTCTTTTTTAATTTTTTTTACCTTTTAAGCATATACATGGCATTCCAATGTATGCAAGATGTTCCAAAGCAAATAAATGAATTGAGATACTATAGAAGTCTACATAAAATGTGTATGATTTGTGTAACATCCTGAAATTTTCTTTAAGCCAAAATAGGGTATTTAGGTCAAAATAATGTTTTTTGGAGTTGGTTGAGGGTCATACCTTGATATTTTTTAGGGCCTAGATGAGGTATTCCGGATAAGCATAAGGCCTTAGTCTGTAAAGGACTGAAATATCTCACAACAATTGAGGTGAAACTTGGGAAAGGACCTGTATGCAATGAGAAAAAGTTCTGTAAAGTTTTGGGTCAAAATACGGACAAGTCTGAGGTCCCCGAAAGCTCTCATAATGGTCCCGCATAAAGTACATGGCATCTAGAAAAATATAGAGTGATCGGAATAATTTTTGGAGGTCCAAGGAAAATTTATGGGATCTGCGAATATTTTGGCCATACCGGGTTTGCGACCATAGAAAATATTTTAGGACCTCAATGTTTTGGAAAGGGACTTGGGAAAATTATTATTTTATTTTGGAAGAATTATAACATTGGTTAGAGGCCAAGAAAAATTTCAAAAATATCAGCTAAAATTGCTGAAATCGGCTAATTGTCAAAAAATGGACTTTTTGAGGAATTTATTATGGGAGTTTTGGACATCCAAAAATAATGAAATTTTAACAGTATCCTCCTGGTATTTTTAGGGATTTACTGTGAATGTTTCAAAATTTTTGGATGACTGCATAATTTTCTAGAATTTCTCAATTTTTCAGGCCAATCAGACGGAATTATCGGTATAATTTGAGATTGATAGACCCCCTAGGCTCCACAAAAAACATGGCTGGGCTTACCTTAACCAAGAAGGCATATGGAAACTTGTGAAAAGTCAAAGAATTGTATGGAAGGGGACAAGTGTCATAAAAGGTCAACTTTTCGAGAAAATTACACCTAAAGACCCAATAAATATTTACACTTTGACCCTTCTTCCCTCCCTATAAATAAGAGCCCCCTCCTTCCCATTTTATTAACTCCAAAATGTGCTTCTCTCCTCTCATAAGGTGCTCTCCTACCCTCGCTTAAAGAAGCCTCTTTCGGTGGAAATTCCGACGGTTTTGGCTTGATCTTCGGTCCAAGTAGGTTCTAGATCCCTCATTCTTGTGAATTTCTTTATTTTCTAGCAATTATTAGAGTAGTTAGGGGGAGGTTCTATCCAATTGGGTAGGCCTAGATAGTGAACCTAAGGGGAGGTTTTGTTCAACTATCTATGCCAAAACAAGCCTTCCTTTCCTAGGGAGAGGTGCTGCCTAACTGTCCTAGACTAAGATATCATTTCTTAGGGGGAGCTGTTGTCCAATGGTCTCAGACTAATATGACATTTCCTTGAGGGAGGTGATGTTTGACTGTCCTGGAGAAAGGTAGGATTTCTTAGGGGGAGGTGCTGCCCAACTATCAAGAGGTCTAGTAGGCACATCTAAAGGGAGATGTTGCCCAACTGTTCTGGCCAGTATAGAGGGGACGAACCAGCAACAGGGACCTAGGTTGCACAGGGTGGATAGCAGACTTGTACTAGTAGGGAAAGGGTACAGTACAGGTAGGGGATAGAGAAGGTATAGGTAGTAGGGAACCCAGAACCGAAGGGGTACAAGAAAGGAAGGGCGGTAGTATACCGATAGGGGCATACAGTAATACCATTTATTGTGGTATGTATAGGCGATACAGAGAAATGAACTAGTGACCCAAACACCCCAGAAACAGAGAAATAATGCACTTGCACCGTACGAGGATTCTCAATAGCTAGAATCTCTACCCTTAACTTGTTATGCTTTGTTTGTCTGCTATTTGTTTATTGCTTATATGTTGTGTTCTAGTTGAGCTAGCATGTATGTATGAGATGTTTGACTATTGAGTAGAGTAGAGTCATGTACATGCTCCCGATACATAGTAAGTGCCAAGAAAGAAGGCACTAGAAGGGAAATACGAGCATTGCATATAGCATGGCATGCATTACATTACATTGTTATGGTATAATTCTGCTACTAAGGTTTCTCTAGAAACCTTACCCTCTCTACAATGCAAGTGAAGGATGTAACATCCCACTTTTGGGATCCTTACATTACCTTACAGTGGCCCTTGTAACCACTACTACTGTTCCCTATGTCAAAATAGAAAAATTAAAAATTTCTACACAGCTAAATGAAGAAACAACTTTTCTCATTACTCAGAGGTACATATCCAGAATCCAGATATTACACTGTTCATACTGTACATAATTACATGCCATGAAACAATGATTATAACTTTATGCCTAAGCCCGTTCCCTCGTCTTGCTTCTTTCTGTACTTTCATTTGCATTGTGGAGAGGTAAGGTTTCTTGGGAAACCTCAGTAGCAGAATCATAACCAGAAACCACATAATACAATGCATGTCATGCTATAAGTAATGCTCATATTTTACCTCTAGTGTCCTCTCTCTCGACACATACTGTGTATTGAGAGCCTGCACGTGACTCGATCCAAACTCAAATAAACAGCAGAGGCTAAACAAGTAGTCATACTTCTCATGCATATAGGCTAACACAACCAGAACACAGCATACAAGCATACAACAAATAACAGACAACACAAAGCAATAGAAGTTAAGGGTAGAGATTCTTGCTAATGTATACTCCTCGCACGGTGTACAGGCTTTGCTTCACTGTTTCTAGTACTGCATGATTTTTAGTATGCCTCTATGTTACTCCTATACAGACCACGATACAGGGTATTACTGTCTACCTCCAATAGTATTGATAGGCAAAAATTATTGTAGAGCCTAAGACTCGCAAGTGCATGGACCGTACCAAGTAATAAAGTGATAAGTAGGATATCGTTTCCACGAGGAATCAAGAAAACTACTTTTTAGATATTAAATTCTCAAATTTCATTTAAGTCAAGTGAATCTAATTTCTAATTAAAATTCTAAAGAAAATAAAATTTACGAAAACCTCTTAAGTCTAAACTAACCTAGAGTCATTAATCCCTTATTCATTAACTTAGACTTTTATCCCCACTAAATTAATTAATCATTAATTTAATCAGCTAATCTAGAGTATTGGTGTCTATAAATGCCTGTCGGTTAAGGGTAGGATATAAATGCCTGTCGGTTCATTTATATCCTACCCTTAATTAATTATGTAATGTCTCACATAATTTTAAAAGGCATAATTAAAGTACAAAATCCCTCTAATTTGACTATGTGGATCCTATAGGTATATGTCTATCCTATAGGCAAATTAGACTAAAACCTAATTCCAAACTCTTTAATCTCAAGGTCTATTTAAGGTTCCCTTTGTCAAGTTCAACCCTAAATTCCCAAAACATACTTAAAGCCAGTCTAAAAGTAGTATCAAGAAAATCGAAATTAAAGAAATTGAAATAAATTAACTATAATTAATTCATGGAAAATCAAATCTAAACAACAAATAAGTTCATAGCTTCTCTAGGTCTAAAAATAAATTAGCCACACATGGCTAAAAGAAAATTTAGACTCCAAGAACAAAGAGAAAAGAAGAGATGTGTCTTGGAATGGAGCCTTTGAGGTCCTATTTATAGATACTTCTTGTAGTGCTTTAGGAAGAGTCTTAATTGAAGAATGAATCAATAAAGATAAATATCTATCTTAAATATTTGTATCTATATATTTTTCTTGGATCTTTATCAACATCTTTATCTCTTTCTTGAATTTGAATAAGCTTCTTTATCTTTTTCTATCAGTTATATCTCCTGCATAATAAAAATAAGATATGAGTAGATTTTATATCTAGATTTCTTTATATCTTATAATCAATTAAAAGATGGAAAGAATATATAAAAGATAATTGAATAGATATAATATTAATCAATCTAACCAAATATATCTCAAAATCTATACCTATTTAATTATAAAATATAAGCTTATCAAGTATACTACTGCCTTTCCCTCTCTGTACCACTAAGGTCCCGGTCAGGTCCTGCCCCTTCCTGTACCGTATCTATCCTCTACCTGCACCCCTCTGCTGTCCATCCTGCATAGCCTGAGTCCCTTGTTGTTAGCCCATCCTCACTGCCCTGGCCGGGACGGTTGGGCAGTATCTCCCCTTCGATGTGCCCACTAGACATCTTGATTGCTGGACAACACCTCCCTCCTAATTTTTTTTGGGACCGTCGGACAGCACCTCCCACTAAGAAATGCTATATTAGTTCGAGACCATTGGACAACATTTCTTCCTAGGAAGTGCCATCCTGGTTCGAAAGAATTGGGCAGCACTTCCCATTAGGAAGACTCGCTTTGGCCTAGATAGTTTGATAGAACCTCCCCTTAAGTTTACTATCTAGGCCTGCCCAATTGGACAAAACCTCCTCCTAATACTACTAAAATAATTACTGAAAAATAAAGGAATTCACAAGATGGAGGGATCCGAAGCTTACTTGGACCGAAGACCGAGCCAAGACCACTGGAAATTTCTCCAGAACTTCCTTCTTGAGAGCTCTAACTTTAGAGAGAGAAATTTCAAGAGAGAAGGCAGAGCATTTGGTGTGGAAGAAGAGGAAATGGTGAGCGGTATTTATAGGAGAGGAGGATGGGTCATTTTGCAAATATTTTTGGGTCTTTAGGTTAATTTTTCCGATCCAAACAAGTGTCACTCCTCTTAGCTTGACAAGTGTCCTTTCTTGGGATTTGTGAGGGAAACCTCATGGGGCAGATGTCAGCCTCTTTTGCTGCCAAAAAAACGAGCTTCCCTAGTCCCTTTTATATTGATATTTTCGTCTGATCAACCATAAACTTGAAAAATTTTAAAAAATTCTGTACATGTCCAAAAATTCACCAAAATTCTCTAAAAATGTCAGGAGGCCACCATAAAAATTTTAGAGCATTTGGACATCTGGAACTCCCAAAAATAATTTTCTACCGAAAAGTCCCTTATATTGGCCATTAGCCGATTTCAACAATTTTTGCTGATATCTTTGGACTTTTCTCTGACTTCCAAATTATCTTAGAAATTATCTAAAATAATATATTAATTTTCCATAATTGCAATCTAGAACAATGAGGTCCCAAAATATCTGATAATATTAATTTTTGGCCAAAAACTCGGTTTGGTAAAAAATTATTAAAGTATTTCAAAATTCACCAAAAATTCCTCGGACCTCCGAAAATCATTATGGTCATTTTGTACAGTTCTGAACCCCTTGTAATATTTACTGGGATTTCTCCAGGCTCTTGGACCTATCCGCATTTTGACCCGAAACTTTGCGAATTTTTCCTCTTTGCACAGAGGTCCTTCCCTGGATTTCACTTCAATTGTTTTGAGATATTTCAGTCATCTATAGACTAAGGCCTTCTCCTCATCCGAAATACCTCATCTAGGCCCCAAAAAATAGTAGGGTATGACCTTCGACCGACTCTGAAAAACACTATTTTAGCCCAAATACCCTATTTTGGCCTAAGAAAAATTCTGGGATGTTACAAAGGATCTACAAGAGGTAGAGGAAAGAAGTGAATTTAGTTATAGTCATTTTTGTTTCCTATTTTTTTGGATACATGATGAAAGCTAAGAAACAAACAGAAACAAAAATGCTATTGCTAACTCGGTTCCACGTAAACCAAGTCAGTGTTAAGCCTATCTACCAAGTAGAATCCAAACTCTATATTGAGTGCTCTTTTCACAAGGTTATCTACAACCAGGTTTAGGTTCCTTAGGATGTGACGAATCTCTACCAATCAACTACGCTCCACTAAGCTTCGAATCTCCAACACCAAGCTTTGTTGCATGTATAACTCAGTACATCCTTCTCGACATAGTCTCCAGGCGTCAAGACAGTCTGTAAGTAGAACCACTTTCCTTATACCCATGTCCCAAGCTTGCTTTAAACCAGTTAAGCAG
>JBAGKO010022428.1:0-11032 GCA_037177275.1 Acacia concinna | reverse complement strand
AATTAACTTTTGTAACATTAAGTTATTTAAGTGAATCATATATATATATATATAGGATGGAAAGTAGTAAATGGAAAAAAGGCATCATGAGAAGGCAACAACACACACGATCATAGAGGAAGCTGTAAGGTTTACACACACACACACCATCATAGAGGAAGGTGTAAGGTTTTTGTTACAAAATTTAGGAGCTTGTGCTCCGACGATGACAAAAATTATTGTAATCTATTCAGAATTGAATATATGGAAGGGTCTGGGTTTTACTAGAGTTCACTTATCCTCTGACTTCATAAAGGCTATTCATACACTAATAGTATATGGTGGGAATTAACATCCACTCTAACACGAGATTGATGCTGCAAGGTCACTCATTTTCTTCAATTAAAATATTCAGATAATTTATGTTTATAGAAAGGCAATACAATGTGCTTTTTAGCCAACATGGCATTGGAGACAAACACTGAGTTTAGAATTATGAACTTCCCTTCAGCTCAGTGTTTGAATGTAATACTAGCTTACTTAGGCTGATATTAAATTTTTTATTGGAATTAGGTAGCCGTGGTTAGAAACTTTTTATATCTTCTAGTGTAAGCACTTGCCATTTTATTCAAAAATATATGTGTGTATTCCAATGAAATGACAATAAATTGCTTTACCTAACAACCCTATTAGTACGAGTAATTAATACAATACAATAAATTACTCCGTAATTTGTCAATGCACTAATAGACATTCCAACGTGAAAAACGCTTGCCGCACTGTTTAACCAATCTCTATCCTCCCACATATAAATAGTACTTTTGTCTTATGACCTCCCGTATTAATTATAAAACTCAATTTATTTTTTATTTTTGAAAAAGGTTAAATAAATAAAATAAATTACTTAATTATATTATATGTTTTGTTTTATTATATTTTCTTTGGTCCTAATTATAAGAGTCAGTTGACTGTTTTAGAGAATGCTAAGAAAGCTAGTTACATTACTTTAAAGTATTAACATTTATCGTTTTTCTTCAAACTATTTTATTTAACTTATGAACTAATATATAATATAATAAAACACAACATATGGAATGATTAAATAACTTATTTTGTTTCATTAACTTCTCAAAAAAAAGTCAATTAGACCTTATAATTAAAACCAAATGGAGTATTATACATTAGTTTATAAGTCAAATAAAATAGTTTGAAGAAAAATAATAAATTTAGCTGCTTTAAAGTAATATAATTAGTTTTTTTATGATTCTCCAAAAAAGTAAAAAAAAAAAAACTCTTATAATTAGGATCAAAGGGAATATTATTAGATTAGTACACAAAACTACTATAAGGTGAGATTTGTGAGAGATAGATGACAATAATATTATCGTTGCATAAAGACTCGCTTAATAAGATCGAATTAAAAAATTCAGAAATAGGGTTCAAACCTTTTAATTAACTTTTTTTTATTCTTTAATCTTATATCTTTTCTAGATGGCATTAGAATTTAATGATCAAAACAATTTGAAAAAACATTTAGACAATTGATGCTTAGCAAGAACCGGTTTCTAGCTACCCCATCTGTACTGTCCAAATCTAGATTTAACTTTTATTACTTTCTGTTTTTCAGAAAAAAAATAATATTTTACTAAGTAGATAATCTAAAATAAAGATAATATTTTCACTAACAATTTTTTTTTTAAAATAATATTTTTAAAGTAAAAAACACTTCCTAAAGATAAAAGGTTCATTAAAGACCTAAATCCAATATATTCCAGCTGGTCACCTTCCAAAATGAAAACTTTTAATAACTGTAAGGCTGAGTCTAATTTTTCTCATCATCTTTCTCCTCATCCTCTCATCATCATCTTTAAATTTCACCAATGAATTTTAAAAAATAAAAAATGGATACCCATAATTTATACAAATGCAAGATTTAGATTGATCTATGAAAGATAATGAGAAAATTAGTTAAGGAAGAGATTTGCTTCCAAGCCACAATAGAGTGCCCGTTCCTTATATTTAAATCCAAAAATAATACTCTCATTTATCTTTTATAAAGGGGTCTAAAGAAATAAAATATATTATTAACCAAATAATTAAAAAAATGGTAACTGCAACTTGTAAGACCACAAATGTATAGTCATAAAAATATATAAGAAAGGGATAACGTAAAAAAATATGTTGACACTACACATTGCCTATTTATTTTAGACAAAAAAGTAGGTATGCAGGTTGCCCCATAGGTAGATTTAGAACAAATATTTGAAAACAGGTATATAAATTATTAAAGGTTAATATCATTTTTAGTTGCTCATTTTGGTTTGATAAGCCTGTCAAATTTCAAGCCATCGCTTTTGGTCCCTCTAGGGGTAAAATGATTCATGTTTTTTTATAGAGTTATAAAGACCAATGTTTTAAATAAAATGAAAATTAAGGAATCAAAATTTTAAGTTTTAAACTTAAGGACTAAAATTAAAATGAGAGTAAATTTAAAGGAATAAATATTATATTAATCCAATTGTTAATTAATAATTAAAAATTATCAAACGAGCATGCAAATTTATTATCACTAAAAGATTTACAAAAAATATATATTATCAGCTAAAAAAACAGATGTATTAGTGAGCAATTGGACAGATAATGACTTTGGGAGATAACCTTATGTTTGGATAGATAAAAAATTATGATCCATGGGATTTATTTATTAATATCTCTAATTGTATATTTAGTTCTAATAATCAAACGACACTTTTTATCTTTCTTTTCCTTTTATTTCCCCATTCACACAATAGACTAGGGTTAAGTATGGACTAAACTAGATTAGGTTTGGTCTTAATGTGAAGTCTGGTATGGATAGTACCTCAGGTTGGACAATCCAACCTGAGGTCTAGTCTAGTCCAGCACCAACCTGAGCTCAGGCTGGACTAGACTGGTCTAATGGATTGCCTAAACCATTTGATTTTTTCTTTTTTTTTTTCTTTCTTTAAGAGATAAGATTTGAACTTAGTAAGACTATAATAATGGCTTTTATCATATAAAACCCATCACAAACATTAAAATTTAATCATAAATCCATAATAATCCCCAACAACATTCAAGCTAATTTGATACAATCCATGATAACAATTAAACAAATAAATAAATAACAAGTCTATTACATTACACATAACTGACATAAGTGAATACCAAATTATGGGGATCTAATTTATACTTAATCGACTTGTTGGAAATCTTGCAATACTTGATTTCACATTATGGAGATCTATAATGTAAAATTTTGCATTTTCTATAATGTAAAATTTACAAATTTACTTCAAACTAATTACATAATTAGAAAGTAAAAACAAATAAACTTAATTTGATATTGACTAACAAAGAAATACAAGACTTATTCTACTTATTATTATATAATCACACTACCTCTGAAAATAGAATGACACTGTCATCAAAAGAGAATATAACTATTGTGTCCCACAAAATCATATGTTAAACGGCATGCAAAATATCATTGAAGATATTAAAGGGTAAAATATAGATAAAGAAGCACACAGTGCAGGAAAAAAAAGGAAATGAAACACATATATTCCCTAATACATGAAAGAGAACAGAAGGTGTAGAGAATTTCTGTTGGAAGCTCTCTCCCCTAGGGCACCTCAAAGAAGTGGTTACCTTTCGGGCCTATTAGTTTGGGGGCGCCTGGACTCATTGGTTCGCGAGTTCACCAGATCCGGGAGCTCAAATTACGGCAAGATACCAGGACTCGATGGGTTCGTGGACTAAAGGTCCACCATCGAGGAAAAAAAGATTTAAGTCTGAATAATAATAGAATATAATAGAATAATAGATAGTTAGATAGCTCAATTTTGTGTTTAGGGTTTTAGGTTAGGCATTTTTTTTAAAAAAGAATCAAATTAAGTTTCGAGTCGAACTGGACTAGACCAAGTGGTTTGAGGTCTTGGTTCGAAGTCCAGTCCAGCCTGAGTGGTTCAATCTGGTCCAGTATTGCTTCGGGCCAATTTTTTTTACCTGACCAAGTCAGGTTGGACCAAACCGAGCTGGGTTACTTGGACCACAGATTTTTTATCATCCCTACAATAGACATGCACATAGAGCTAGGAAATGGCCCAACCCAGTCTGTTGTGACGGATTTGAGACTAAACGGGCCGAGTCAAACAATAATAAATTATGAGGTCTGACCCCTTTAGTAAAAGGCTTGGGTTGGCCCACGAGCTTTTGGCCCGATCGATATATATATATTTCTTTTAATACATTTAAATTCTAAAATACTTAATTTAAAATATAAATATTAACAAACTAAGTTAAAACACTAAAAAAGCATAAATATGAAGTCTAAAAAGTAAAACACTAATGTCCACAATTTAATAACTAACTAGATAAAGTCAACATCATTTATGAGTTCGAACAATGAGCTTATTTTCAAGGCCTAATCCATTTCATTATGGGTCACGGGCTGACCTACAGGCTTTAAACTCTTTGCTATATTTTTATTTATTATCTATTTGAGCACTAAAATACATAATTTAAAAGATAAATATTATTAAAATTAAGTTAAAACATCGAACATTGTCTATATTTAACAAAAAAAACACTTAAGTCTAAAAAATAATGTCTACATACTACAATCAAATAAATAACTAGATAAAGTCATACAGTATAAACTAAACACTGAATAGTATGAATAATATTATCATTTTTTTCTTCATGTCTATCTTCAAGAGATAGAGATTCAATTTTCTCATTTTTTAATTTGGGTTATTAGTTTTTCGTTCTCTTATAATTTCTATAATATTTTGACTTCTTCAAATACAATTAAAAAAATTGTTCTATTTATTTATCAAAACTAAATTAAAACATTAAATATTGTCTATGTTTACCAAAAGAAAAATAATATACATGAAGTCTAAAACTAATATCTACAATATAATAAATAACTAGATGATGATGTAAATTATAAACTAAACACTAAATAATATAAATATTATTATTATTTTCATATTCTCCATGCCTACCAACACCACCACCACCACCATCATGTTATGTCAATTTTTTTTTTTAAAAAAGGGCCTAAACGGGCAAGCCCGCGCCTTGCACGGTTAGCCCGTTAAAGCCCATAGCCCTATAAGGTCAGCTCATTTAGGCCCTACTATATTTTTAGATTCTAAATTATAAGCCTGGCTCCTAACAAGTTCTGACTTAAAAGGGACAAACTCGACGAGTTAAGCCCGATTTCCTAGCTCTACATGCACATGCCTTGAGAAGATCTTTTGATTATTTTAGTACTAATAGTAAATCACGTGTGAAAGATAAGGATAAAAGACTAGTCATGGCAAGCTATCTTGGATTTTTAAACCAATAGATTATAAAACAGTAAAGCACACACATATACAATATTAAATCAGTAAAAAGCCAAAGTCATAAATAAATAATTATTTTATTTAAAACTCCAATCAAATTAAAACACAATATTGTTAATTTTAAAACAATAATGATTAAATTACTATGCTTAAAAATAACAAAATACATTTCATACATTTATTTTTAGTTACCATGTCATTCTCTAGTTTATATGTGAAATATATATATATATATATATATATATCAACAATCACTAATATAAATATAGAAGAAATCATTTAGAAAACCTGACTTTAATAATCATGATAGATTTCGTACAAACAAAATTAGATTCCTGCTAGCTTGAAGGGTCAGATATACGGAGTCAAATTCAAAGATGGAGTCACAACATTTGCTATATTTTTCATTTAATATTATACTCACTTAGATTCTAAATATAATACCTATTTACTTAATTTGATTAAATTAAAGAATTTGGGTAAAGTAGTTAATTAATATGTCTTTTTATCCCCTAGAACATCATCTTCATCTTCTTTACTTTTGTTTATCTCTCTTTTACTCTTATGGTCCTATATACAAGTAAAGTCCAATATTTTTCATACAGACAAAGGAAAACCTTAAATCTCATTAATTCTACCATAAGATTGATCAACAATTTTCCTACCCTACCCTTATTTAACATACATAATACCAAATAAAAATAAAGTCAACAAAATAATAAATAAAGGGTAAAATTGTGCATTCACACCAAAACTTTAATAAGGTGAATTATAAATAAGATAAAAAAATTTCTTCTCTCTGTCCTATATATAAGACCAAAGAAGTATTTAATTATAGATAATAAGACATCAATAGAGGTAAATTAAAAAATGACAGACAAATATAGAAAATAAGTTTTACTTAGATAATTAAGATCAATTCTACAATTAAGTCTTAAATAAAATACAGGAGGGAGCACCATATTAATTACTCACCCACCAAGAACAAAGTGACATTATTGAATAAGGTTGGTAGCTGATCAGTGATAAGGCTAGATAAAAAAAAAACTAAAAATAAAAGGAATATTGTTGATCGAGCAATAACTTAAATATCACTCAAATCTTCTCAACATCCCTATAAATACCCATGAAAGCTTCATGGCATTTGCACACTCACAAGCTTGTGCAAGCAAATTAAAAGTACTAGCTAGCTACCTACTTATCCTCTTCGAGAGTGTGTGAGAGAAAGTGAGAGAAGAAAGATGTTTCCGAGTCTGAATCCCTCCAACATTCCAGTGATTGGAAACATATTTAATAAGGGGAAGAAGATAAAAGGCACAGTGGTGTTAATGAGGAAAAATGTGTTGAATATTGACCTTACCAGCGCTGTTTCCTCTGTCTTCGATGGTTTCAGTGAGTTCCTTGGCCAAGGTGTCACCCTCCAATTGGTCAGTTCTGTTCATGCTGATCCTGGTACGTGCATGACACTTCTTCTCCTTCCTCCTCACTATATCGGAACTGTGTGTCTGTGTTTTTCATATATGACAAGAGACATTTCAGTATCATATCATAGTATCTCCATGATACTATGATGCTTGAAATGAGGTTCTGTGTTCATTCTGCAGAAAATAATTAAGCTCCTTTCATCATGGCTGTCCGTGGCGTTGAGATCATCCCATAGGAGAAGAAAAACGTTAAAATACAGTTTAAAGCTGGACCTTCCTCGTTAAGTACATGATAAACCTGAGATTTGAATACATTTAACACTTGTCATTAACATATAATTACACCTTAAATCTTTAAATAACGACTAAGATACGTATCTGTCCACCAGATCTGAGATTGTTTAATTCAATCTATATGCGCTTCTCTGATTTTTTTAAATACTGATACTGACAATGATATTCATATTCTAGACCATATATATATAAATGATGGAGAGATAATAATAGGACTAAACAATAATACAGATATATATATATATATAATACTTTGTTTATTTATTTGTTTGTTTGCAGCAAATGGATCAAAAGGGAAAGTTGGGAAGAAAGCGAGCCTGGAGAGTTGGCTAACAACACTGCCAGGTTTGACATCAGGGCAAACAGCATTTACAGTACATTTTGATTGGGAAGATGATATTGGGGTTCCAGGAGCATTCATAATAAGGAACAATCATATGAATGAGTTCTTCCTTGTGAGTTTGACTCTTGAAGATTTCCCTAATCATGGTGACATCCACTTTGTCTGCAACTCCTGGGTTTACCCTGCAAGGAAATACGAAAAGGATCGCATTTTCTTCTCAAACAAGGTAACAAGAACAACAGAGAAATTAAATTTCTTATATATCTGATGTTGATGTTGCTGAGATCTTAAGAGTGATTTATGGGATTTGTTGAATAATGTCGCAGACTTATCTTCCAAGTGAAACACCAGCTCCATTGGTGAAGTACAGAGAAGAAGAACTGGAGGTTTTGAAAGGACATGGAACAGGAGAGCGCAAAGAAGGGGAAAGGATTTATGATTATGCTACTTACAATGATTTGGGTGATCCAAGTTCTGAAGAGTCTACTCGTCCAGTTCTTGGAGGATCGTCCACCTACCCTTACCCTCGCCGGGGAAGAACCGGTAGACCATCGACAAAAAAAGGTATGAAATGGTGTTGAAACCCAACCTGAGTCGTACAATCAGATGAATGGACCGGTGAACTAGTCTCTTGGCTCATCTGGTTAAGAGTTTTGAACAGGTCGACCGGGTTGTATTTTATATTTTGTTCTTTTCCTAATTGAGCCAAAGACAACGTGTTGTGAGCATAATAAATAATAGTTCATTAAATTTGTGCTTTAGAAACTTTGTTTTGTTGAATTGTGTGAATTTATACATGAATGTTCTATTCTATATGCTTGTGGATTAATATCTTATTATTTAAATATTATTTTAATTAAGACCCATTTGATCTCTAGTTTACTCTAGTTTAAACCATTGATTCTTGAACTACTGTCTCAATCAATTTATTAACCTCCTTTTTTGTGTGAAAATCAGTAGATTGTTATTAAATGTTAGTAAACTTCAATGAATTTGTTTTATGGTATTGCTTTGACAGATCCAAACACAGAGAGCAGGCTTAACAAAGTAATGTCCTTTACAATTTATGTCCCAAGAGATGAAAGTTTTGGACATTTGAAGATGACAGACTTTCTGACTTATGGATTAAAATCAGTGTCTCAAAGTATTCAACCATCACTGAACTTTTTAGATAGAGAATTTGATAGCTTTGAAGAAGTTCGAGAGCTCTATGACAAAGGCTTCCAATTGCCACATAGCATTCTCAACACTATCAGTGACAAGTTGTCTGGTGCATTCTTCAAGGAAATTTTTAGAACTGATGGTGAACGACTCATCAAATTTCCAACTCCTCAAGTGATTCAAAGTAATATATCTTTCATATTTTGATCCACTATTAGTTACTATAGTTAATGAAGAATAAGATAAGATTTGTAATGAATATAAAGGGGTAAGAGTTTGAATTTCATTTATAGAAGAAAAATACAGTAGAAATTATAAAATTGTTTGAGGCGGTTGGCACATGTACAGAAAAAGCTATTAATAGTACTGATGAAGATGGTAAATCAAACATTACAGAGTCTTCCTAAAAGAGGTAAAAGAAAACCAACAAAAAACAACACTTATGGAAGTGAACAATTTATAGAGGATAATGGTGTGGGGGAATCTATGGTTATATATGATGATGTTAATTCTTGCTATATTCCTTGAGCAGTGAACAAATCTGGATGGATGACTGATGAAGAATTTGCAAGAGAAATGCTAGCTGGTGTGAATCCTGGCTTGATTTGTCGCCTTAAGGCGAGTTTTAAGTTAATTTAAATTAAAATATTAAGCTTTCCATATTTTGATTCTATAATTGATTATCTAATAGATTGCTTATCAGATTCCGTTTTTTTGACTTGTATTCATTATTATTGCAGGAGTTCCCACCAAAAAGCAAACTTGACAGCCAGGACTTCGGTGATCAAACCAGTAAAATAAGCAAACAAGAACTAGAGACTAACATGGGTGGACTCGCGGTAGACGAGGTGATTAATTATTAATTACCAAAAAAATTTGTGTCCCAGAATTTATTTAATGAATTCAGCCAAGAGCTACACATTGTTTTTTACACTGATTATAGGGTTAAGTATCATACAACACCCTTAAGTATTCTTTTTGGTAATAATTAATATTATAAATTAGTGCATCCAAGACCCTAATGAATTTTTGTAATAGAATACAGTATCCTAAAGTAGTTTTTATACATCCAATTTCCTCGAGTATTTTATTAATAGTATGCAGTTTTATGGTGCTTGTCACTATTGAGAAAAAAACTCTATGGGCATAAGTTCACAAAAAAATTAGTTTCGAATGATACTATTAGAAAAATACTTTAAAGTACAAAATGCACAAAAAAAAACTTAAGTTAAAACATTGAGCGATACTGGAAAAGTACTTGAGAATGCTGGTTAAAATTTAATCCTTGATTATAAAGGTGACAATTTTTATAAGAATGTATTTGATTAAATACAGGCTATCAAGAACAAGAAACTGTTCATTTTGGATCACCACGACCCAATCATACCATATTTGAGGAGGATAAATAAAACATCCATGAAGGCATATGCTAGCAGGACAATCCTTTTGTTGAAAGATGATGGAACCCTGAAACCACTGGCCATTGAACTCAGTAAACCTCACCCTGATGGAGACCAGTTTGGTGTGCTCAGTGAAGTTCACTTCCCGGCAGAAACTGGGGTTGAGAGTGCCATATGGCTCTTAGCCAAAGCTTATGTTGTTGTCAATGATTCTTGCTATCACCAACTCGTCAGCCATTGGTACAATCTCATATCTGATCCAACTAGATTCAACAAATACATATATACACACACACATGTTCTTACCCAAACATGTCTGTGTTTTCTTTAGGTTGAACACTCATGCAGTGATTGAGCCATTTGTCATTGCAACGAATAGGCATCTCAGTGTGCTTCATCCAGTTCATAAACTTCTGCATCCTCACTATCGTGACACCATGAACATTAATGCACTTGCCCGTCAAATCTTGATCAATGCAGGTGGTATTATAGAAGACACATTCATTGGGGGAAGGTATTCTTTAGAGATGTCTTCCAAGGTTTACAAAAATTGGAAGTTTCATGAGCAAGCACTTCCTGTTGATCTTCTCAAGAGGTACAAAAAAACTAAACTTCACCGCCTAAAAGCAGACCAACAGTGGATAAACCGTGTCATATGTCAACTACCCTGCAATATGAAGTATTCTTTAAGCTGTACTTAATATCCTAAATAATTTTTTTGGTACTTGTAGCAAATTAAAGTATTTTTCCAAGGGTGTACCCTAAGTTTAGGGCGCTCATTACTGCCAAGAAAAGGGAAACATTGCACAAACAGTTACTTTAGACTAATGCACCAAAAATTAGTTTCGGATACTAAGTGCTATTGGATAAATAATTCATGGTGTAAGATGCCACTTAACCCAACCTGGACATGATTTTGTTTCCATTTGTTTGATTTAGGGGAATGGCAGAGTCAGATCCAGCTTCTCCAAATGGAATTCGCCTGGTGATTGAAGATTACCCTTATGCTGTGGATGGACTAGACGTGTATTTTGCAATCAGGACATGGGTCCAAGA
>JBAGKO010022417.1:0-11033 GCA_037177275.1 Acacia concinna | reverse complement strand
AATTATCCAATGGGTAGAATCAAAAGCCCAATAACTCATTTGCATGAATAATTAATAAATTTTGACAATTTTATCTCTTTTTCACACTTTTCATGTAATAATTCATCAATCCAAAATTATCACAAATAATGTATTTTTAGTTCAATTAACATGACAAAATTATCATATTATCCATGAAATACTATGTAAAAATATGGTGCAATCAGAAGCCTTCTAAAAATCAAGAAGTAAGGAAAGAACAGAAGAAATGAAGCATTACAAAACTAGAAGGAGCCTGAACAACTTGCCTCAGCAAGTTGAAAATTTGCTACTAAAGCACGTAGAAGAATAACAAGCCTCAGAAGGTTGAAAATTTGCTACTAAAGCAACAAGTGACAAAACTCGCAAAAGCCATAAGAACTTAGAAGAAATATACTCACTGTATCACTAGCTGCAGCCAGTGGCAAAACTGGTTGAGTCAAATAAAGAATTTGAAGAAAAATTTACTCTCTATTTGGCCAATGTTTGGTCACCATTTAGATTTATTTGTTTATTTGAAGAAAAATCCTTTGTCTAATGCTTTTAAATGTTTAGCCACCATTTAGATTTTATTTGATAGAGCTAATCTAAGTGTAGAACTTAGTTAAAATCATACTTAAAGTTTACTTGATAAATAGATAGTTTGTCAGTAAAATAGATATGTGTTTACTAACCTTACATTGTCTCATTATTGTTGTTGCTTAAAGTTGATTTTAATTCATTGTAGCAAGAGATCGAGTGCATGTTAATGAAAAGAGAAATTTGGTTTTGGCTCTATAGAGTTAAATCAAATACTTTTAAACCTTAGATTAACACATATACTTATTGAGATACTATTTGAGAGGAAATTAATATAGTTTTATAAAGTGAAAATGAGAGAAATAATCCTAGATTCTATTTAATCTTTGAAGTTATATTTAACTTTTACTTACTTATTTCAATTAAGTTGTTTCGAGCTAATTTTGCTTTTATTAAAGTGAAACAATTTCAAAATGATGTTGCTCAACCTAATTAAGAGCACAAGCTCATTAATTAACTAATTTTGCCTTAGTCTTTGTGGAAGAATAACTTTTTATACTATTTGCGGCCTGTATACTTGTGGTAGAAAATGGCGAAGTCATGTATCATTGGATTAAATATTAATTAATAAGTCAGACAAATTATTTTGGTGTAGAAAAGATAAATATCAATGCTTTAAAGTAATTTATTTAAATTTTTTAATATCTAAAAAAAATTAAATCTTATATTAAGGACTATAGGTAGTATATCAAAACTAGGTTTGAAACCACGGTTTGGATAAAATTGCCAAACAACCCAAAAAATTTTTGAACCATAGTTTCCCCAAAAGCTAGGTTTGCGCAAGCTGAGACAAAACTCCTCTCACATACTTACCTCAGAATCCGTAAAAGCTATTCTTACCCAAACCTAATTTTCACAAAAGCTATTCTGAAAAATCTATTCTGGAAAAACTATTATGCTTCAAAAACTATTCTGCAAAAGTCAATCAAAACGCCCCCTATACAAGATATGCATGGGAAAAACATTTTGTATTATAATATATGGAGGTTAGACAATTGGAATTTCATATGAGGAATGACTTGCGATAAAAGATAAGCTACATAATTGACACATTATCTATTTTATTATATATTTTTATACTTTATTTTGAAATTTTGTTAAAACTATTGAGCTTATATGGCCTTTGTCATGAATAATTTGTATTAAGAGTAAATGCATTGAATTAGAATTGTAAGGGTAAAATTGTCATAATAATTGTAGTTACTCTTAGTCATTGATTGTTTTATTAGAACTGATGTAGATTAAATTGTTTTTAATGGTAGATTCTTGAAAAATTGGAGTAAAACTGAAAATGGAACTTTGGGCCTTAAATTGCAAAAATTACAGTTTAGCAACATTTGGAATTGTAGTTTGGTCCTTAGGGTGTGTTTGGTTGGAGGGGAGAGGAGGGTATAGGCTCCCCTCCTCTCATTTGGTTCAAAATTTTGGAGGGAAGGGGACCCCAAATATTTCATCCCCTTCCCTCCTACACCCTATTTTGACTCTCCTCCAAATTAGGGGGTTTTAGAGGGCAGCTAAAATTTTAAACTTTTGTCTTTATATTTTATTTGATATTCTAGTAATGCTTATGATGAAAAATATTATGATAATTGAAAATATTTTATTATAAAATAAATTTAATATAAATATATATTATTATAAAATTCATGATATTAAAAAATTATTTGATATAAAACAATATTTTTATGAACTAATACCTATTATAATTCTAATATATGCTATTATCATTTTAAATTAAAAAAACATTATATAAACTAAAAATATATTATTATTATTCTTAAAATAATTAAAAAAATATTTTTAATAATTAATAAATTATTATAAAATCAAACTAAATATAAATATATTTTAATACGGATATTATTATAATCAAAATATATTACTTAAAAAATAATTTAAATAAAAATATATTATTAAAATTTATTTTTTAAAAATATTTTTAGAAAAATAATTTAATACAAAAATATATGTTTATGAATAAAAAATATTATAATTATAATATTTTCTATTATAATTGTAAATTATAATAGTATAATTTAAAATAAAATTATATTATTATTATTATTATTAAAAAATAAAAAAATAATTTCTTAGAAATAAAAAATTATTATGAAATGTATTTTAAAAATGATTATATTTTAATATATAACGAATTTTATTAAAATTTAAAATATATTATTTTAAAATTAATTTAAATTAAAAATATTTTTCACAAATCATTAAAATTTTAATTATAGTATTTTAATATAATTTAAATTAATAATAAATCATTATAAATGAAAATATATTGTTTATTACATATAAATTAAAAATATGTTATTATAAGTAAAAAAAATACTATTATAGTTTTTTTGTAAAATTATTTAAAAGTTATAATATTATAGTTGAAAAACATTATTACATGTTTAAAATATATTATTATAGTAATTAAATAATGTGTAAATTAATTTGTATAACATACAATTAAAAAATATAAGCTAATGCATTAGGGGGAAAATGGTAAATTGTGAGAATTTTTGATCTCTACTCTCCTCTCTTCCTCACCAATCAAACCAAATAAAGTAGCATTATTCCCTTTCCATCCATTCCCTCCCTTCTACCCCCTTCCTTCAAACCAAATAGGCCCTTAATGAAAAGAGAATTATACGACAAACAACAAGAGGTAAAAATAAGTCTATTAACCCATTATCCGTGTGTTCAACTGGCGATGGGGTTGAACACGCTCACAAATGGAGTGGTGTTCAATCTCTAGAAAGACCATTTAGTTGTGGTTCCATTCGCAGCACTTGGGGAGGCATCCTAGCTCCAGGGTGTTTAGATTAACGCCTGAGGGTAATTGATGGCTCGCCCTACCTGACATTGGTATCACCTAGGAGGAATGAAGATTTCGCCATGCCCTTGGATCGTAGGTGAACTCGACCCCCTTCCATAAATTTATGTATAAAAAAAAAAAGAAATAAGTCTGTTACATAAAATATTCCAAAGATTGATCACCTTTCTTCTCAAAGGACTCCATTCCCATATTTCTTTGTACTGTTTGTTACATGATTCTTAGCAAGGTGATATCTAATAGGTTGAGGAATCACAGGAATTTCTTAATTGATTAATCCTAATGCAGTTTCATAAAGGGTAGATAGAGTTGTGACAATATTATCATGGCACAAAAAATCATTCATTCCATGCGGTAAAAAAGAAATAGTAAAGGCTATGTAGTGACCAAGATTAACATGGAAAAAGCTTTTAATTGTCTTGCATGGGGATTTATTTAGTTTAATCTCCGCTTACTTGGGTTGAATGATCATTTTGTACAACTCATCGGGTAGTGTGTTTCATCTGTCACTATGAAAGTATGTTGGAATGGATCGACATCTAACACCTTTACTTCCAAAAGAGGTGTTAGATAAGGTGACCCTTTAAGTCCCTATCTCTTCATCATCTGTATGGAGTGCCTAAGTCAACTAATCTATCATGAGGTAGAAAATGGTGACTAGAAGCCATTCTGCATCGGTAGCAGGGGCCCAAATCTCTCTCATCTCTTCTTTGCTGATGATATGCTACTCTTTTGTGAAGTGTCGAGTGCCCAATTAGAATGTATTCAAAACACTTTAAATTATTTTTGTTAAGTTTTAGGTCACATAATTAGTCTAAGCAAATCTAAGCTCTTCACATCTCATAATGTCTATCTGAGTTGGGCAATTCAGTTTAGTCAACTTCTGGGCATTCAACTCACCTCTAATCTTGGGAAATACCTCGTGTTCCTTTGCTCCATAAAAAAAATTAACCAAATTAACTTTTGCATTGCTAGTGTCAGGAATGTAACTCTAACTTGCCAGTTAGAAAGATAGATTATTAAATATGGCAAGGAGATCCGTACTAATCAAATAAGTTCTTTCCACTCTTCCCTTTTATCATATACAAACTATTCTGATACCAAAAGGTGTATTGAGTGTGATTGATAAGCTAAGCAGAGACTTCTTTTAGAACCAAAATGACCAAGGTAACAAAATGCATCTAATTGCTTAGGATAAAATTCAAAAGGGGAAGAATGCAAGAGGCCTTGGATTCAGAGATCTAGTACTTCAGAACAAGGAATTCATTATGAAACTCTATTGGGCTCTTGTTAACAAAGCATGACTCTCTTTGGGCCAAGTGCATTCGTAACAAGTACAAATGTGGTGAAGACAAATTTCCAAAAGTTTTAGGGAAAAAATCAATTAGCAGTTTAGAGTATGGTTGCTTCTGTTTGGGATTCTTTTCGTAAGGCAGTTGGGAGTAGAGTAAGAAATGGGCATGAAACAAATACATGGCGGGAACTATAGTAGAAGCTTGAGCAACCTCTTTTTCATTATGTTAATAAGAATCATGATCTCTTAAATAATGAGGATAAGGTTGCATATTTTGTTAATACCTTTAGTGCTTAGGACAAGGATAAATGGAGTTTTTTTCTCCTAAACTGGACGGTAGATTGCACTTTGGAAACACCTCCCCCTTCTATGTCTCAATTAAGCTTGGATTCCGTATTTTGGAGAGCTTCTTTTGATGGCGCTTTTAGCATCAAATATGCTTATAATCTATTGTCGGAAGGTGAGGGCAATGATCCTGACCCTACTTGGATGAATATCTGGTGAAGGGCAATCCCCAAAAAAGTAAAATATTTCATGTTGCAAGTGTTTCATGAGAAGCTCTCAAAAAATTCTCTTTCGGTGAGTCATAGGATATGTGAGCAGAATGAGCGCCCCTTCAAATGTCTCAATGAGGAATCCATTCTTCATACACTGAGAAATTGTGAGATTGCAAACTCTGTGTGGCTTTTTATTGTTAACCATATATATCATAGTATTTTCTTTAGTGGTAATGTGCAGGTATGGTTAGAATGGAATAGTCCCCACAATGCAGGAACAAATTCATTTTCTAGATGGCCTTAGACGATAGTTTTTGGACAAATATGTTGGATCATTTGGAAGAACAAATGCATGCAAGTCTTCAAAGGGACAAGAAACAATCACATGTCTCTAATCAATCAATGCAAGCACTTACTTTTAAAAAAAATTGAAAATGGAAAACTAGGCCACAAGCTCTACAATCTTCCAAGTTGACTTAGGACAAATGGTGCCTGCCATTTGAAGGATACATTAGGATTAAAGTTGATGGCTCAGTTAAACAACATTGGACATCAGTAATAGGGGGACTGATATGTGACCATAGAAGAGGTTGGATGGTAGGTTTCTTACAAAATCTAGGAACTTGTTCACCTACCATGGCAGAAATTTTGGCAATCTACTTGGGTTAGAAGTTGTGCAAACAGTTGGGTCTTGCCAAAATCTGTTTATACTCATATTCTACTTAGGCCATTCATACTCTAATAACTGATAATGGAAATTACCATCCACTTCATCATGAGAATATTGATGCAATAAACCTTATATTCTCCAATTGGGACATTTAAATTATTCATGCCCATCGTGAGTCAATGAGATGTATTGATTTTTTGGCGAACATGGCGCATAGGACGAACATTGAGCTCACTATTATAAACTCTCCTCTTTTGGACCTAATATTAGCTAGCTAAAGCTGAAATTAGATCTTTTGTTTTAATTTAAATTGTTTAGGCATTACGCCGTATGTAAATCCAAGTGTTCACACTTGTCATCTAATACTAAATTTTTTTTACATAAATGTTAATTAATGAAATATATGAGCTAATAAGCAAAAAAACAAATAAATTATTGGATAAAATAGTTTAAAAAAATAATAAATATAAATACTTTAAAATAATTTAATTAACTTTCTTAATATTTTTTAAAAAGTAAACTTCGTTTATATTCCTTTGGTCCTATATATAGGGCACTTTCAACATTTTTCACACAGACCAAGAAAAACCTTAAATCTCATTAACTCTGTTATGAAATTCAACATTTTTTCAACTCTACCCCTATTTAATATATATATAAGACTAAATAAAAATAAAGTCAACACAATAATAAGTTAAAGGTAAAATTGTATATTAACATTAAAACTTTAATGAGGTGACTTATAAATAGGACAAAAAAAAGTCTTCTTTCTCTATCCTATATATAGGACTAGAGGAGTATTTAGGATAGGAGGAAAGAATGGAAACTGTTAGATAATCTCTCTTTAAATAAAAAAAAATGTCATGCTGCATGAATGGAATTCCCTTTTTGTCTTCTATCTTTGTTTGAATTGAGGTACAAACATTAAGACATTAGGTAATGCTTTACTTCTTCTACTCATTCACTTAATGCTTTTAATTTCTTGGGATGTATATGATTTCTTTCCTTGCAGATAGAAGGTGTTATGCTTCACAGTTCGCACCATGCTACTTCTCTCAGCTGTCTACCAATTAAGCCCTTCAAACTCTTTCTGAGATCATTAGGTGCTTAATTTCATGAGTTACCCTATGTGAAACTAATTAAAAGGGTTAGTTACCTAAACAAACCCTATCTTAGATGGGAGAGCTCTTAACCTTATAAACCATGAGTTTTTTTTTTTGCCAACTATAAACCATGAGTTACCGAATGTGTAACTAATTAAATACGCGTTATTTCTTGCTAGTTCATTGCATTCGCTATATATGTATATAAATACGTATTCTATTATGGGAAAAAGACAGAAAAATACCCTGAAAATATCTAAAACCTTGATAGATGACTCCAATTTGATAAAATACAAATGAGTGTTAGGGTACTTATTTGGAATATTGATATTATGGCCAACTGACCAAACTGACCCTAACTAATATGGACAAAATGGTAGGAAGTTGAAACCTCAATTGAAACTTGGTGGAGCCATATGACCCAAGCCCTAAAGTGTCCAACACTTTTCCTCATCGGTGAACAAAATCTCGCGGCACTGAAGCGATTTCTGACACTTTTTCCCCTCGATGAACAAAATGTCGCAGCCATTCTTGACTGGTATGAAGCCAACACACTTTCTTAGTAGAGGCATGAGTCAGAATTCTCCTCACTTTAGTTGTCACTCTAAGAGGCACTAGAACCTGCAAAATTGCGTAGCCGTTCTTCAGGTACTCTCCCTCCTCATTTCTTCCTTGTCACATTGGTAGTATCCGTGAAATGCTATATATTTAAGTATCATTTCTTCAAAGAGTCATTAAGAATTGTCTAGAAAAACTACCATGTTGGAATCTTATCGTTATAGATCTCCTTTTTTGAATTTTCATAATGCAACTGAATATAGCATCACACGTTTTCATCTGATTTAGAGACTTAGGTGTGATTTGCAATTCTTTTGTAGGAAGAACTTAGGCAATGAGATAGGTATTATATCAGCCATGTTTAATTGGTTTGTTCTTGTGAGTTCATCTATCATATGATTGTTGCATATATGTAGTGCATATGGGGATAAGTGTTTTTTCTCAAAATTCTCCCTAATCTGATAATTGTGTGGCTTATATATTTTTGACTTGTTCCTTAACTTTTCTTCTATTCTAATTTCATCATTTGGATTTTTTTTCAAAGAATTGTCAATTTTGTTGTTGTCTTATATATGATTTTGAGAGCCTGTAAGGAATATCCCAAACACAAATAATGATGCATCACACAGTTTCTTCATCTGATTCTCTGGGGTAGGTCTGAAGAAAATACTAATGATACTTGAAAATAATAAAGACAAAATTTGGAATCAAGAAAAATTAAGAGACAAAAAAGTAGAAATTTCATTCGAAGTTAAGGGACAAAACCAAAAGTACAGGTTTGGCCTGTTAATTGGTCATTTACTGGTCCCTTTATTGGCTTCTGTCATTAATCTTCTTACAGGTTGGGGAGCAGAGCCCCGTATGTTTCTCTAGCAAGAACTAAAGTGTCTGATAATACAGAGAATAGCTGCAATGCTAATCATGCACCTGATCTGGTTTCCTTCAAACACTCAGGGGAGGAGATTCAACCTAGCATCACTGCCTCTTGAAGTGTCAAGAGTTGTTCCCACTTAATGTCTATAATTATTGTTGTGTGTAGAAGAACCTCAATGTGCTTGCATTATCTAGAAGTTTATCAACTGTCAATTTATGATATGGTTTTGTTTAGTCTTCAGTACACATGTAACCTAATTGCTGAACCTGAAATGGGTCAGTGAATGACTTGAAAGTCTGCATGTGTCTGTTCTGTATGCTCAGAACATACATCTTAATTATGTTATTCTTGGACAATGTTGTGTTTCTGGACAATTAATTATATATGTCATGTTCATATTATGGGGTTTTTTTCAAGATGCCTCTGCAGTCTTTACCCCCGATTCATCTGATACTTGTATGCAGGAAGAAGTGGAAAAATTTAGGCGTGATTTGCTTTGGTGGCTAGTAAATCATCCTAGTAATATATGGTGGACATCTGTTATGAGAGCTTTGGCAAAAGAAGACAAGGAGCGATGTGTCAAAACTGGTCGATCTACATAGTAGGAGCAAGTTGTAGACATTAGTTATAGAAGTTCCTTTTGTAACATCCCATAATTTTTGTATGCTGGAAAAAGGGGTATTTTGGCCAAAATATTTTTTTGGGTTAGACCAATGGTCGTACCCTGATATTTTTCAGGGCCTTGATGAGGTATTCCGGATGAGACAAGGGCCTTAGTTTGTAAAGGACTCAAATTCTCACAACAATTGAAGTGAAACTCGAGGAAGGACCTATGTGCAAAGATACAAAGTTTCGCAAAGTTTTGGGTCAAAATGCGAAGAAGTCCGAGGTCCCCAAAAGCTTCCATAATGGTCCCACATTAGTATATGACGTCCACAACAATTTAGATCGATTAGAATAATTTTTGGAGGTCTGAGGAAAATTTATGGGATTGTGAATATTTTAGCCGATCGGGTCTTTGGCCATACAGATATTTTGGGACCTCAATGTTCTGAAAAAGGACTTGGAAAAATTAGTGTGTTATTTTAGAAGAATTATAAATTGAGTTAGAGGCTAAGAAAAAGTCCAAAAATATCAACTGTAATTGTTGAAATCGGCTAATTGCAGTAAAATGGATTTTTTGAGAAATTTATTCTGGGAGTTCTAAACATTCAAAAATTATGAAATTTTAAAAGTATCCTCCTGGTATTTTTAGAGATTTAATTTGAATTTTTTTATAATTTTTGAATGACTACATAATTTTCTATAATTTCCCAGCTTTTCGGGCCTATTAGACGGAATTATCGGTAAAATTTGAAACTGATAGACCCCGTGGGCCCCACAAAAACGTGGCTGCCACCTTTGTTGACTAAGAAGGCATGGAGTATGGTGGAAGGGGACACATGGCAATAAAGTGTAAGATTTTTTAGAAAAATTACACCTAAAGACCCAATAAATATTTATACTTTGACCCATCTTCCTTCCCTATAAACAGCCACCACATTTCCTTCATTTTTCCATCCCAAAAACGTGCTCCCTCTCTCTCATAAGATGCTCTCCCACTCTCTCTTAAATAAGCCTCTTCTGGCGGTCCCAGCCCGGTCTTCGGTCCAAGTAAGTTTCAAATCCTTCCCTATTGTTAATTTCTTTATTTTCTAGCAATTATTTATAGTAGTTAGGGGAGGTTCTGTCAAATTGGACAAGCCTAGATAGTGAACTTAAGGGGAGGTTCTGTCAAACTATTTAGGCCAAAACAAGCCTTCCTAAGGGAATGTGTTGCCCAATTGTTCTGGACCAGGATAGCCTTTCCTAGAGGGTGTTGTCCGACTGTCCCAGATTAAGATAGCATTTCCTAGGGGGAGGTGTTGTCCAGCTGTCTCAGACTAAGATAGCATTTCCTAGGGGGAGATGTTGTCCGACTGTCCCAGACTAAGATAGCATTTTCTAGGGGGAGGTGTTGTCCAATAGTCCTGGACTAATATAGCATTCCCTAGGGAGAGCTGATGTCTGACAGTCCCGGACAGAATTAGGAATTCTTAGAGGGAGGTGTTGCTTAACAGTCGGGAGGTCCAGTAGGCACATTTAAGGGGAGATGCTGCTCAACTGTCCCAGCCAGGACAGTGGGACGGGCCAGCAGAGGGGACCCAGGCTACACAGGGCAATTAGCATAGGGGTACTAGTAGGGGATGAACGCGGTACAAGAAGGGGAAGAACCCGGTCCAAGTAGTCAGGAACTAGGACCTAGGGGATACAGGAAAGGAAGGGCAGTAGTATACCGGTAAGGGCATGCAGTAATAAGATTTATTGTTGTCTGTATAGGTATAACAAAGAGGTATACCAGTAATCCAGCAGCGTCAGAAATAGCGAAGCAAAGCCCATATACCGTGCAAGGAGTATACAGTAGCAAGAATCTCTACCCTTAACCTATATTGCTTTATGTTGTCTGTTGTCTGTTGTATGCTTGTATGCTGTGTTTTGATTGTGTTAGCCTGTATGCATGAGAAGTATGAATCCCTGTTTATGCATTGGCTGTTTGTTTGAGTTTGGGTTGAGTCACGTGCAGGCTCCTAG